>NIVC01004522.1:0-43362 GCA_002269645.1 Macrostomum lignano
TAAGGCAGTACGTAAGGCCTGACGGAGGGATGGGCCAAGCGGCTACGCCGCATGGCTCAAACTTCCGCCTTGGTCTCCACCAACTGACCATCCTCCGCTGCCGGCCGAGCTCAGACTCCCGACGGCGGGCACAAGGCGAAGGCAGCAGCCGTACCCCAGTCGCTGGGGAGGAGGGCGGTGTAGCGCGGCTAGGTGACTCACCTGCCGTGGGCGCCGTGTCGCGCCTCCGCGGCGGCTGAGGAGACGGCTGAGCCTGAGCCAATGGAAAATTGGCGACTCAACTCTCACGCGATGAGGCTGATAATGAGTTGCTTTTGCCTCCCCTGGACAGTAGACATGACTGTCTCCCAGGGCATCTCACTACTTGCAGGTCAACGCAGCACAGCATTGCTGCTTCAGTCAACCTATTGAAGCACACTGACCAAGACGCGCCAGGGATTATCCTTATCCAGGAACCTTGGACGCTAAGGGGCAGGCCCCAACATGTCCCCAACCGGCTACAGTGTTTACGACGCTGGCACCCGGGAGGGAAACCTGACACCAAGATCCTGCATCATGGTGTCCAGTTCTATTAACGCATGGCTCAGATCGGACGCTGTCTACCAGGGACATCTGTGTCATCCAGTCTGAAGACATACTCCCTGGGAGGACTACCCTCATCGCCTCGGTCTATACCTACCGGGCGACGGCGAGAATGATCCCAGTAGAGCTTGTCACACTGGTCGAGCTCTGCTCCACCAGGAATTATGAGCTGCTTGTGGCAGGCGATATCACGCCCACCTCACCCATGGGGCAGTTCTGATATTAACCAGAGAGGTGAAGACTTCCTGGCTTATATCACTACTACAACCTTGAGTTCTGTAACTCGGTAATACCCCTACTTTCAATAACGGACGCCGATCGGAGGTGCTGGATGCCACCCTCGCCACGCTTCCAGAGTACTAGGGAGTGGCGGGTGCTTTCTGAGGCGTCCCTCTCCGATCACAAGTTCATCTCCACGCTGGCCAGCGCCCCGAAACGCAGGCCAGCTTTACTGGAAACGGAATGCAAGGAATACCGACTGGACGCGCCATCAGGCTTGCTCTGGAGGAGACCTATCGTTGCACTAGCGCTCCAGTCTCCATCAACAGTTGCGAGGAAGCAGATGAATTTGCGGCCGCACTTACGGACTCGCTCACTGCTGCCTTCGAAGCCTCATGCCCACTAAATGCATATAAAGGCAAACAGTCGGCCCATGGTGGAACCCGCAGCTTGGCGACCTCCGTCGCAGAGCCAAAAAGGCTTCACCGCAGGCCCCAAAAAACTAAAAACCTGGCCGACCAAACCGCCTACCTGAACTCTATCCACGAGTTCAAGAGGCAGGTTAGGAACGCCAAAACCAACAAGTGGCGCGAATACTGTGAGGAACTTGAGGGCTCCCGCCCCACCTCCAGAATCGTTAAAGTCCTCACCCTGGACAAAATGTCCAAACTCTCCTCAGTCAAGAGAGCCGACGGCTCGCTCACTGAGAACCCAGGAGGAACACTGGAAGCGATGCTAACAGCGTTTTTCCCGAACGAGCCAGCCAGGCCCGACCCCCCCCCCCTGACCACTCAGTGGGCGTCACGTACTGGCTGACTCAATCATCACGGAGGACCGCGTTCCTAAAGCAGTCTCCTTCAACCCTTTAAATCCCCAGGACCGGACGGCATTGTGCAAGCTTTCCTGCGAGAGGCGGTGAAATGCACCGGTTTCCTGCGTTACTTACGCCGGCCTGGTCTGGACCAGCGCCTTGCAGATTAAAACATGCAACGAAGCCCTTAAAAAGGTGCAGGGACGCGCGTGCCGCATGATTCTGAATGCCCCGCTCTCTGCTCCCTTTGACGGCCTCAACGCCTTCCTTTGCCTCCCGCCTCTGGACATCTTTGTCCGTCGCGAGGCTGCTAAAACCACCAGCCGGCTCATCGAGGCTGGCGTTAGCTTCAAGCCACAAAGAGCGATGGCGGAGCGCTAGCTCCTGCCGCACTCTGACCTGTGCCTTAAAGTTCTGGAGGAGAGCGGGAGTGCGGCTGTCCTTTCGGACGCTGAGCCGCGCTCCCTAAATCTCTAACAACGCTTTAAGGTCACTATCCCCGCCAGGGAGAACGCCAACGACAGCTGGGCCCCTCAGGAGGTTCACTGCTTCATTGACGGATCCTCCAAAGACGGTTTATCCGGCTTTGGAGTCTGTATCCTTATCAACGGCCGCGTGATCGCTACTCACGCCCAACACACTGGCAGACTCTCCAGCGTCTTCCAGAACGAAATCCTTGCCATCAGCTCCTGTGCAGCTGAGCTCCACTGCAGGGACTTCAAGGACAGAGGAATCTTCTTCCACTCTGACAGCCAGGCCGCTTTACAGGCCCTGTGTCACACCACTACGAACTCCCGAACAGTCCGCGACTGTACCGGGCAGCTCAACAAGCTGGCTTGGAGGAACACCGTCCGGCTCACGTGGATCCCAGGACACACTGGGTTCAAAGGTAACGAGCTCGCCGACTCCCTCGCCAAGGCGGGTAGTTCTGGCTCGCTCCTTGGCCCTGTGCCCCTGGCCCCCATCCCCGCCACGGTCATTAATCGTGAGACATCCTGCACTAAAGCAGATGGGGTGGCATTTCCAACTGCCGCCAGTCCCGTGCTGCAGTGCCCAATTCATCCCTCAAGCTGCGGAGAATCCTTTTGAATCAAAATCGAAAAGATATCCGCGCTCTCATAATGACCTTCACAGGTCACGGTTGCTTTGCCAGGCACTGCTTTCTCCGAAGTGTTCGCCGGAGCGAACTCTGCCCTTTCTGCAACCTCGAGAACGAAGACGCCAAGCACTTCGTCTGCTACTGCCCGGCCCTCAAACGAGACCGGCTCAACCACCTCGGGCCCAACCCGTCCCTGGACGACGCTTGCCGGCCCGAGAACATCCCACGGCTCATCCGGTTCCTCCGGGCTACCAAACGAGCCTCCGTCTTCCCCACCGAAGACAACGCTGCAGACAGGACCGGCAGACCTCCCTGACCGGCCCCGCGCCCTAGCCTTTGCGGGTCTTCTCAGGGATTAGTGGAATGGGCGACGCTCGCCTCCCCGCTGCGTCTTCGGACCGCCCTGCAGCTAAGTCAAGTAAGTCAAGGCAGTACGTACGGGCCAAGTTGAAAAAAGACCATTTTTTCGACATTAAAAAACAAGTTTTTGTACTGTTAGCCCAGATTTTTAGTATATGGAAAGAAGATAAAGTGCGAGACAAAAATCCATTTTATATCATTTTAGCTTGGATGCCCGTGTTTACTGACGCAGCTCGCTAAGCGCTGCCATATTTTCCTGCCCCTATAATTGAGATCAACGTTTTTGACAACCCAACGCCATGGCAACCAAACACTGTGGATCTGGTAGCCGCAGGTGTTTGACGAATTTTAGCGAAAACCGTTTGTAAATTCGTCATGCCATTTAAAATGGCACCGTTTAAAAGTTGAAAAATGTGAATCTTAGCGTGTCACATGTTGCACGTCTTATCATATCAGGGACGATTTCGATTCAGAAAGATATCATCTTTCTGATGAAATAAAATACTCGCTACGCAAGGCCAGAGCCAAGCTGGGCTGGCTGACTAAAGCCAGGTTTGCACTGGCAGCTAAAACCCGTAGAAAAATAGCTGCTTGAAAGTAATTTTCAGCAATTTTTCCGCTGGCTATTTGGAATTTTATAAGCAGCAGTTCACCTGTCAGCTTCGACAAAATTTACTAGTTTTGCTTGCAAACCCCAACGGCTGCGTAGAAGTAAGTATTCTGGATCGCTATTGTTTCTGCAAATTTCTGTATAACTACATGTAAATGCGACTGGTACTTGTTAGTTGGCAGATAATAGAACGAACGGGTCCAATTGTATCAGCTTGTCCCAAAAAAGTGCCCAACACGTGTGCATGGCATACATACTTTGTGCCCGTGATTTTGGTCCTGAGCAAAAACTGCACAAACAGATAGGTAGGGTAAAGCCAATAGCCTTGAGCGATGATCAGAGGCACTAATCTGTGCCACCCTCTGTGGCATATAACTAGGTTCAGATTTTCTGAACCAGGACGTTCTTTATCGAAAGCACAGTGCGTTCGTGTTTTTTAAACATCTTTAAAACATTTGTGCTTTCGAGAAACTCTCCAATTTCTATATCTTACTTCAGATGCAGCAAGAAGTCGTTAGCGATGAACGTGGAGAACTTTTACATGTTGATTCTGATCAAGATAGCGAACAGAACCTCAGTAGCACTGCAGCTATAAACTCAGACAGTAATGAGCAACACAATGCCGAAACGCATTGTACTTCACTTAAAGACAACTGGGAGTTGATTACTAAAGAGACCATTCAAAAATTGTCTCCCGGAGACGTGATAAGCAGAAAGTACTGCGGATTCAGTTACAGGATGATTGTGGACAGCGTCGAAGTAAAAAAAGACGCAAACGAAAATTTTGAAAAGGCGACAATTAGTGCCATTTACTACGGTAGGCAGGGAATTAAACGCCGGATAGTTCGCGATGTTTTCAGTATTCAAGCGGATGGAAGCTCATCGGTCTTAAAGCCGAAATGTTGGCTTCAGCACCAGCCAAATGAATGGTGCTACTCACCTGAAGTTGTGGTTCAGCGAGCTCGGAGCCGTGTAAACGAAGCTCAGCACTCATTTTTTGGAAACATGGCTTCAGACTTCGTCAGGTGGTGCAAAACCAGGTGTTCCAGCCATCGGCCAGATAACTTAGTCCCGATTTACGTCTCTGAAGATAATAAGAATATGATTCACTCCGTGAAATCAGGCGACCATCTGGAAGTCAAATGTGCAGGACGCGACAGATTGCACTGCAAGGTCTTGACGACCACTAAATTAAACAATTCAAAGTTTGAATTAACGATGAGAGCTACTTCTGTTGATACAGGAACTAAGCACATCAGGATGGTTCACGAACGAAAAATTGAGCTGCAGAGAAACAAGTTAGTAAAAGTAAGCGTCAACTTGCAAGGTATCGATTTGTCCAATCGCACTGAAAAAATAAACAACCTGATCTACAAGAATAAGCGAGCTAGAATGCACGATTTCTGCTTGCATCTGACCAACCCTAACATGTCGGATGAGGAATGGATGCAAACAGTGGTCGACGTGCCTAAAAGACATTGGAGTTTCCGAATTCGATTCTTTAAACCTACAAAGCCTGCCGAAAATCTGAACAAAGGAGACATTGTATATATTCAGGGCCATTACCAAGTTGTAACTAATGTAGCGTTCAACGATTCTAAAGTCGAAATTACTACTATGCTGTATGGAAAAAAAGAATTAAAAGCCAATGAACCGATCGAAGTAAAGCTTGCCATTGAAGCTAAAGAACGGGACGCGATTCTCTGCGTACACAATGACGCCGCATTAGACTGCCCTCTGGAAGGTGGAGGACGAAAGAAGCCAAGTTACACTTTCGAAAGAATCAAGGATTCAGCTCAGATACAGAAAGGGTGTACAATCAGTATGAGAAGCGGATCCCCACTGTTTAAACACTGTATCGTTTCCAGTGTCGCAACAGACAATGAGAGTGCTACCGAATCTGAGAGTGCTTCTGATTCTGAGTTTTTTGTTGAATCTTCTGATATAGTATCTTTTAGTGCCATTTCATACGAACTAGGATCACTCATAGCAGAGAAAAGCTTCACTTTAAATGTCTCGAAGAGCACAATCTATCGAGTGACCTACAATGTCTCAGATAAAAGCATGTACTCCAGCAATGAAGTCGTCGAAAGAGCCCGCTCACGCCTGGGCGAGAGGCAGCACAACATCCAGTGGAACAGCAGAGGGGACTTCGCTCGCTGGTGTAGCATCAAGCACCAGAGTAATCGAGAACAGACCCGCGTCCCCGTCAACTCTGCTGATGAACTCCATGCATTCAAGCAGGGTCACGTTAGATTTTTGAAGCTCCTTCCGTACTCGCATCACGCAATTCTAAGGGATTGCAGCAAAGTAGAAGGATGCAATGATATCTTGAGAGTTAGCATGTACGAGAACAATGTTGCTTATAAATGTGTCAGAAAAGAGCAGCTGAATATTTCAGAGAACGAAACCGTTCGACGAGTAAGGTACGCAGAACGTCGCGAAGTCAACTCTGCCAGTGTCGAGCAGCTACTCGGCCTCACATTCTTAAACGCGGACGATGATCGGCTTGGGTTCAGCGGCCCAATCGTTAAGAAGTGTGGCAGCAGAGTAAAGAGTGAGGATTTCTGTTGCTGGATTAAAACCAGCTACTGCGAGAGAGGAGAAAAGGCAGTTCAAGAGTTGTTCGATCAGAGTACCCGAAAACAGGTGGAAGTGGAGGAGATTGGAAGAGACAGCGTCAATATTTTTGACCACATCATTCTCACTCGCAAAGCTAACGGAAAGGACATTGAGGTTCATTTCATTGTCACTAAGTGGGATTCAATTGCGTGCACTGGTGTCGGTATGACGTACGAGTTTTCCGCTGAAAAGGTCGGCTTAAGATTTAAGAAGTTCGATGGCTTTCTGCGAGTGACGGGCCCGGGTCACATTGAGAAAGTGGTGCACAACTCCGAGCTCAACTGGGACCAAATTGATGCCAAGTTTAAAGAGCTGGAAGGAATTGAGGAATACAGCCTACTTTTTAACAACTGTGAACATTTTGTTAATTACCTGATTTATGGCCGCCTTACCTGCTCTCAGTTAAGCCGGGTGACAGGCCTTGGAACAAAGTATGTACTGAGATTTTTGCGCACTATAATGGTTTATGTTTTTCGATTTTTTAAAGGATTTGGAAAACAATTCTCATCATTTTCTCCTGTTGGTGATGTGATTGGCACCATTCCAGATGGATTAACATGGTGGTGCGAGGGTTTAGGCCTTGGTTTCATTGCGCTGATGATCATTAGCTCGATCGTCTGGCTTCGAAAACGTCAAGCAGACTTGGCCATGCCTGATCACGAGTTTAAATATCGATTGATCAACATCCTGTCCATGGGAGGCTGTGCGCTTCTAGGAGCTGTCTTAGCATTCGGACTGGTTCACGTGTTGCTACTGTCAAGTTGGCCAGCAATTTGCCTTGGTGTCGGAATCGGTTCATTTGCGGCAGTAGTCGGATACTTCGCTCCTAAGCTCTGGGCACTTTTAAAATGCCTTAGGCCTTAGCTAAAACTACGATAATAGACGTTATGGCGTCTGCTGACTTCAAAATTCTTCAACGGAATATTTCCCAAGTACGTTCGTTACTATCGCCTGTTAGTTTTTTTCTGCCGTGATTTCAGAAATGCGTCAGAACGCTTGGCTCTAAAAACTCTAAACTCTAATAGTGAAATCGAACTATGTACCTTCACCAAAAAACTCGCTTTATAAACAATTCTTTTTATTTCTAAGGTGAAATATTCAATCATTAATTTTCGTTCCGCATAGTATAGCTATAATAGTATACCAGATGTAAGTGTTGTTTCCGGTGTCATGAATGCTATTTCACCGACTCCCAGTCCGTATAAGCATATCTATTTACAATAACAAGAGTAATGGTAAAGATTTTCAATAACAATTTCAAATAACAAGTCTGTTATTCAAGATTTTTGCAAGTTTTAGTGGTGTATTTGGTTTCCATGTTTTCAATGACTTTATTTAAAATTAGCGACTACGCTCTCGTACAACGTTTTTCGCAAATTTACTTTAAGTGGCTTAAAAATATGAATGCGACACGTCTTTTCGCAATTGACACTGTATCGGTTTGATTATTCTGTAATTAGAAAAGCAAATGAACGAGCGTATTCTCTAAACTTTAATCAAGATATTATTCCTTTATAGTTTTAATGATTCTGTGCGTCAATTTATTCTATCTAGGCTATGGTTCTAATAATATGCTATTTTGTTTAATTCGATTCGTTTCCAAGAAATTCTACTCATATTTGAACATTCAACTAGTAGTAATTTCTGTAAGCGCATGGCAGTCTTGGACGTGGATCAACCAGTGTATGCAAGATCGAAAGCATAGCAGTTTAGTTTAAATCTTCAGTGTACGCAATTAAATAATAACAAAATTAATGATTACTATTTAGTTACTAGCAAATCGTCTAGGCCTGACATGCGTAGCCAGTTAAATATATATTCTACTACTAGTACTACTATCGTTCCCTACTCTAGCCTCCGCAAAGTAAATATACCGGACTCGTTACAGGGTGCTTCTGTTAAAGATACAATATTTTTCCGAGGCTATCCATCGCACAGACAATCTTGACTGATTTTGCAGTTTTGATAATTGTTAAATCCCTGAACACCTAGATAAAGAGTACGAGGTACAGTACGGCTCGTAGTACAGGTATTCAGGTCCTTGCTCGCCTGCGTCAGGACGCGAGTGGTCACAGCTTCCCGTAGTACGAAGGCATCTGGACGATCCTACGTGACTGATGTTCGCGTCAGAACGCTTGGACACCAAACCACGAGTATCAGCCCCTTATACGCTCGTGTAGTTCTCCGGTTTTTCATTTGACGTCCTAATTTCGTCCAGTGTAGTTTGATCAGTCATACTTAAGAGGGCTTAAAATCAACATCGTGTTGCTGTTGAGATCTTTCTGCGTTCTTTTCAGTCTTAAACGCAAAATAGTAACAAGACTCAAGTGTTTAAGAGATTTCTAAACAGCTTAGATGCCTGGTCCATGCTATATATTTTATTATCTTTCGTTCCCTTAACGCATGGTTAGCAACGGCAGGGGTTTAAATAAACAAACACATGCAACAAATTAAATTAAAATAAAATAGTAGGTTCGCTACGGGGGCGAGGATAGATTTTTTAGTATCAGTATTTTGGCTCCATTGAGTGAGTCTTGAGTAATTTTATCTGCTTTTTTGCGGTTGCTATGCTTCCCGGGGTTGGTCGTTGGTTTTCGAGCTTTATCTCGCCTGCCAGCTAAATCTTCTCGCCGTCTTGCTTTAACTGGCACCTCGGCTGTTCATTAACGTAATCTCACCCCCACTTGTATCTGGAATGGATGGTGGCTGTGATCTTATCAACCCCGCTGCTGACCTCTTTGCTTTTTTCTTTTTGCTCTTTTAACCTGGCCTTGCCTAATCAGCTAGCCTGGCCTCGGCTTGGCTTTTTTCTGGTCCCTTCTTGCGGATTTCTAAGCCCTACGTACAGGCAATTATTCTACAGAAACAATAGTTGCTTTTTTGCAAAAGAAATCTCATAAAAATTCATTTCTAAAGTTTTTGCTTTCGTTTAATGAAGAGCCCGTGAGCAGTAGCTCAACCATCGTCAACCATACCATAGTTGTTCGAATCGTGACCTCTCGCGGTTTATGCTACTGATTTTATTATATTAAATATTATTTCGATTATTTTAGTGGATTGCTGGTTTATTTAATGATATTTAGTGAAAAAACGGTTTAAAACATTAATCCTCCTTGTGTTTCCTTGATATGTGCTAGGGCAAGACTCCCCATGAGAGGCAAGACTCCTATATTTCCTATATTCTAGTTTCCCCTTAGTTCCCCCTTACCTTGAATTCCCTTCAGTTGAAATTTTCTAAGTCAAGAAATATCACAAACGGATGCTTCTCTGACCCAACTGCTCTTTACTCATAACGTTTCCCACCAAAACCTGATTAGTAATTACTGATTAGTCTCATATCTCATTCTTATATCTCATTCTCATATCTCACAGTCTCTGCTTGCTTTTAATTGTCAATCAGTCTAACACCCCAAGTCTAATAATATGTCGAGCGCTGAACCGTGTAAGGCCATTCCCAGATGAAGGTTTCAGCATTTTTTCAAGCATCTAATTGCCTCGTGAGGTCAGTCAAAAAAGAGCGAAATAGAGAGAGAGTGAGAGAGAGAGAGAGAGAGAGAGAGAGAGAGAGAGAGAGAAAGAGAGATAGAGAGAGAGAGAGAGAGAGAGAGAGAGAGAGAGAGAGAGAGAGAGAGAGAGAGAGAGAGAGAGATAGATAGAGAGAGAGAGAGAGAGAGAGAGAGAGAGAGATAGAGAGAGAGAGAGAGAGAGAGAGAGAGAGAGAGAGAGAGAGAGAGAGAGAGAGAGAGAGAGAGAGAGATAGAGAGAGAGAGAGAGAGAGAGAGAGAGAGAGAGAGAGAGAGAAAGAGAGAGAGAGAGAGAGAGAGAGAGAGAGAGAGAGAGAGAGAGAGAGATAGAGACCTAAAAGAAAGGGACAGAACCCATGCTATTCATTATTTTACTAAAATGTTTGGGGGCCTCAGATTCTGCAGACTCAGACTCTGCATTGCAGTATGCACTGGATTGTGCATCTATAGATGCCATGGTTATCGGAGTGTTGGGGAACCAACAGGACTAGGAATGGAAGCTTCCGTACATCACCTGGGCCTATAAAACCTCGGTGCACAGCACCACCGGCCTCAGCCCATATAGTAGGCCTTCAAGGCTGGCCACCCAGACTGCATGGCTCTTGACAGCTGGCTGATAACGGCGACCGGCCGGCAGCGGACGGTGGACATCGCGGCTTCCTGCAGCGGACTCAGAAAACCCTGGCAGTGCACCGTTGACTCGGTGCATGGCCAGCTGCGGCGTGCGCAGATCGAGCGGAACCGGCTCGCCAACCAGGACTGCCATATTGTGCCGTTCTTGGAGGGCCAGCTCGTGGTGCTCTGCAACTAAGTGCGGCCAGACGCGGAGCCTGAGTGACAAGTGGAAAGGGTCGTACCGAGTCCTGAGCACCTGACTACCTGCAGCTTCCGTCTTCGTCATCACTGGAGCTTCCATCCGCTGTCGACAAAGGGGAAAGTGATGTAGTCGACTTGTTAGTGCGCAGGGCTCTGTAGGGTGCCCGTGCAAGCGATGTCTTTGGGGTGAGGGTTGCTTGTTATCGCATGCATGTTGGTAGTGGGTGCACTCAGCCCCCGTTCTAGTTCAAATATATTGGCGTGCGACAGTGAGGTGGGCCTCACGCGTTTTTGGGTAATCATTCTTAAACCACGCTCTTATGGCTCGCACTATCAATGACAGGATAGACAAAAAAGAAGTGCATTCTTGTAGAAGTTGTTTCGCTGTGATAAGCTCGAGTTAATAAAAGTTTCTTCGCGTCAAACAAGCAGACAGTTTTAAAGCCTATAGCAGTGTTTTAAGCTTCATTACCCAAAAAGGTACACTTGAATAACTGCTTATTGATTTTCTTCTACAAACTTCTGCATTGGTAAGCAGCTAAAACATTCCTCTATTTAGTTATAGTGACGACTGACTCTAAGACTGATGATTTATAATTCAGTCTTATGATAGTACTCATTTTATTCATTGATTGAAGCCCGTAAATTTTAGCCCAGTAAAGTTGTTGACATAATACGAGCGTAAACCCATTAAAAAACAAGGCAATTTTTTGTGACTAATTTCGTTTTTTCAAATGGTTGTCAAAATATAACACAACCATGTAAATAGCTAATCGTTGCGGTGTCTCTGTACAAGTCAAGTAATCGAAGGACAACAACAAAAACAACAACAAAATACTTCACCCGTCAGCCACGCAGTGGAAAGAAAGGGGGGAGAAGTCACAGAGCGCGTCTCTGGGTCATAGCCCTCAGAAAGTCACCTACAGCTTGGTCCGGGGCGCCAGCATCGTTAGGACGCTGCACTTTTAGCACGTGATCCAAAATCTCACGTTCTGGACTTCCAAATTTCAATTGTAGCCAAGCACGCCCCACATTGCACTAATAAGCTTATCAATGCGAAAATCTTTAAGCAGTCTCGCAGGACAGTGTCTCTGTGTTGCCAGTTGGCAAGGCTCCAGATACTGTTTTGTTTTCTAAACCGGTTTCGCGAAGATTTGTTTTATTTAATTAGGCTAAATGGGGTTTGGCCAAGGACAAAATTCGATCAAGAAAAAGCTTTGCTAGAAAAATGCGATGATGGGAGCACGAGAATCGGCCGCAGGGAGATTTGCCCACCGAGCGTTTCGTGCCGAACATAGAAAAGAAAACCTACAAGAAACAGTTTGATCTGGTAAATTTCTTTATTCGCTGCCGGAAATACGACAAAAACTCGGCGGGCAATTCTCTTGGACCCCGATAAGACATGGATATAGCGACTTCCAAAACATTATTTACGTCTTTTGGGACTTTATTCGACTATATTTATTATTAGCCCAGAAAATATTTGAACCCGTGTGACTTATGTGAGGACACAAGCCTTTCTCTGGAGCTGTATCACAATTTTTTCGTATTGCGCATCGAAAACCGGTCTCTAGAGCAAAATCTGAAATCTGACCTTCTACATTAGTTCTCCTTGGCAATGTGCTACATCCATATTCAAGGACCACTAATTGCCGAAATTAGCTTTCTAAAAAACCCGGACAATTTCAGATGCAGGCACTCGAAGGCTCGAAGACTGCACAGCGGCTGCCCCTTCAACAAGAGGCTGCAGCAGCTGTGGTGGCCGCCCAGCCGCCCGGCACCCCCGAGGCAGCAGCTCTGCAAGCTGAGAGACCTTCACCGGTAACAGGCTCAATTCAGAGCTTCGAAACTTTAACGCCGGAATCGATTCGAAATGTAAAGCCTGGAGATGTCATCAAAGCGTCAGGACGTTCTGAAGAAATCGTTGTTAAAGTTGAAGTCAAAGACGGATTCTTTACATTTTCGACAATTTATCCCAAACTATGCAGAGTTTTCGGCCAAATTGAGAGACGAGTAATCAAAGACATATTAATAGTTAAA
This sequence comes from Macrostomum lignano, assembly GCA_002269645.1. Lineage (NCBI taxonomy): Eukaryota > Metazoa > Platyhelminthes > Macrostomidae > Macrostomum > Macrostomum lignano. The sequence continues at coordinate 12,684 of NIVC01004522.1, forward strand.
ATTATAAATTCTAAAAGATCAAAGCAGCTGAAACCCAGTTGCCAACTTCGACACTTTCCAAAATCGGGCTGCCATGCTCTTGACGAAGTTGTCTGGAGAGCTCGAAGTCTCTTGAACGAGAAACGCCTTACTAATAAGTCAGGTTTCATACTTTGGTGCAAGACCAAAGACCAATCTCACAGGAAAAATTGTACCGTGCCAATTTATCTGCCTGGGAATTTCGAAATCCACCAAGTGAAAGTTGGCGATCATTTGAGTCTTAAGCACGACTCTGGTTCAATTCATGCAGTCGTACGAAGTAGCCAAGAGATGTGCGAGGACATTTATTTACTATCGTTGAGTGTTTCCACGCAGGACTTGATGAAGGATCGAATTGCCTTTGTAAACATTTCTACGCGAAAATTTCTACAATCGAAAGAATCGAATGAGCGCGTTCCAGTTGTAATATCGGTATCAAAGTGCGTGGAGACTAAGGAATTTCTCCACAGGATCGAATTGATGCGCGGCCTCGCGTATCCGAGGCGCATTTCGACTCTGCAGTTTTGCCTTCTTCTCACCGACTCGAGTCGCCACGGGCAGGACTGGAGGCAGCAAGTCGCACAGGTGTCGAATCAGAGTAGACCGATTCGACCATTGACCCGAAAAATTGAAGCGAAAAATCTTCAACGAGGCGACATCATTTTTGTTGACGATGCCTACAGAGTAGTCTGCAGTGTAGATAGCGACAAGGATGAAGTCAGCGTTAAATTAGTCAACTACGTTGAAGTCGACCACGAAGATTGCAAGACTTGCACGCTAAAGTATCTGATAAAAAAGGAAGAGACGGAAACAACTCTGTGTGTGCATAATGACAACACCGCTGATTGCCCTTTGGACTTAGAAGAATCATCGCCGGTAAATCTCGCAGCCATCTGCTCAGAGGAACCGGTAACCCTCCAGTTGCTTCAAAAGCTACAGAAAGGTGACGTCATTTGCCTGTGGTACACTGGCAAATGGCACAGGGTTATCGTGAAAAATACATTGTCACCGCTATTCATTACGGATCGAAATCGTGGCTTGACGGTAAAGCAGTGATCAGAGAAGACTTTGTTTTTACGAGTAAATATGACAGACCGGGAACTAAGCAGGTGCATCCGAAGTGCTTTCTCTGCCACTTCTCGGATCTCTGGTGCCACGAGCCCGATGTTGTGGTTGACAGAGCTCGAAGCCGCCTCAACGAGCAGGAATACTCTCTGATTGCTAACTGTGGCACTCGGTTTGTCATGTGGTGTAAGACCAAGTCCATCAGCCACAGAGCTGACAACTCGGTGCCCATATTTCTAGATGGCTTTCACACTCACGAAATTAAAGAAGGTGATCATCTTGAATTTAGCTGTGGTCTAAAAAACAGACTTCACGGAGAAGTGACCAAAGTAACTAAACTGAATAATGGGCGAAAACTTTTTCTCGAATTGCAAGTAATCAAGCCCCATGAATTGCATTACGTGCACACAAGCGAACTAGTGCTCAAAAGGGATGAGGCAGTGACTCGAGTCATTCAGTATCAGTCTCGTGTCATCAGTGAAGCTGAATTGACGCGACGCATTGAGTTCATAGAAAATCTGGCCTTCAACCACAGTGAAAGTTCATTCAAAATTTGTCACCTTGTGATGAACAACGATAGAAGATTTGATGATTGGAAAGACAGCATTTGGGATGCATTGACTCAAAATGCAGTGCAAAGCAATCGGCCCGAATTGGTTGAGAGTGTTACTCCCAATCATGACCATGATGGCCTTAGAGTTGGCGACATCATACACGTGAATGGTGTCTACCGGGTTGTTGCGGGCGTCAGTGCCGGCAGCGGTCAGTCATCCGGACAAGTCAGCATTAAAACGCTCCACTATGGCTCTCAAAAACAAAATTTGTGTGTGTCAAAATTAAAGTACATCATTGATTCTGAAGAGAAGGACGCCAAGCTGTGCGTACACTATGATCCCAGCTTAAACTGCCAATTGTATGGCGGTGGTAGCCAGGCACCAGCACATATGGCTGAAGAAGTACATGATATGCAAAGCATTTCAGCTGGCTCGGTCATTTCTTGGAGAGACAATCGGCATTCTCTGTACCAGCACGCTGTGGTGGTCAGAAACCCGGTGCTACCGGATGCGAACAATCCCCACTGCGCTAAAATCGATGTCATTTTTTACAGAGGTTCGTGGAGAGGTCAGATTGAGAGGCAAACTTTATCAGTAGACTTGAAGAAGCAGAAAATTTACACGATTAAGTACAACGTACTGGAAGGCTGCGTTCTCACCCCAGAAGAGGTGATTAAAAGAGCCAACAGCCGACTGAAAGAGAAGCAGCACAACTTCCAGTGGAACAGCAGTCGCGACTTTGCTCGCTGGTGCAGCATCAAGCATAGCAGCAACAGGGAGCAGTGCGCAGTTCCCGTACACTCGGCGAAAGACCTTCTTAAGTTCGAGAGAGGCCACATAAAGTTCTACAAGTCGCCTTGCTTTTACAAGCACGAAGCAATTATGCGCAGCTGCTCTGCAGTAGATGGCTGCAGCGATATTGTTCGGGTCGAGTTGTACGAAAACAATCACGATCAGAAACAGGTGCGATTTGAAAAGCTCGTCATTGGCCCGGGTGAGAGCTCGATTCGACGCGTCAACTACTACGGCTTTGAAGAAGCCACTGGTTTTGCTATTCTGCAGGAGCTGACGGACTGCACGTTTTTGAATGCCGACGACGACAGGAAGGGATGGACTGCGAAGGCCAAGAAGTTTGGCAGCAAGGTTTGCAGTCGGGACTTTTGCTTCTGGCTGAGAAATAATCATGATGCCGATCGGATGTGCGGCATTCAAAGCCTGTTCGGTACTGACCTGGCCGAAATTCAGGACAAAATGAAGAAACTTATTAGAGAAAAATCACTAAAGGTTTCGGAAAGTAATCAAAAAGTTGAACTCGAAGACAGAGTTGATAGACGCAGTCTCAGGCAATACGATCACATTATTCTGAATCGGATGGTCAACGGAGTAGTTTCTGAGGCTGATTTCATTTTAACCGAGTGGGATGCTGCCACTTGTTCCGGCGTTGGGGTCACGTACGCATTGCCGCAGGATCCAAAAGACATGGGAGTCGTCAAGTTTCAAGGATTTCTTCGAGTTGAAGACAATCAGATCGAGAAGGTCGTGCACAACTCCGATTTAGACTGGAATCAGATCGACGCCAAATTCAATCAACTGTGTGGCAGTAGGAGTTACAGTTTACTGTTTAACAACTGCGAACACTTTGTCAACTATTTAATTTATGGCCGGGTGAGCAGTACTCAGCTGAATAATCTAGCCTGGCGTTTTAGCCACTTTTTACCCAACGCGGTGCAAAGCATTGCTACTGCTGCAGTTCGAATCCTACGATTAGTCTACACCTTGATGGAGACGGGAAGTTTGAACACAGCTGCTTCACTTCCCTTAGTGCTGATTGAGGGCGGCTCGGTGCTTTTAATTGCCCTTTTGGGTATTGCATCATATCTGCTTTTGCAGCATCGCAAAGCGAACTTCAATATGCCTCAGCAGGAGTTCCTCGGCAGAAGACGTGACATCTTGTGCCGCACTTTGGTTCCAATATTTAGCGTAATCATTGTTGGAGCCGTCATTCACACTGCCCCGGTCAGTGCCCCCATTATTGGCAGCGCGGCTGGAGTCGGAGCACTGGCTGTTGGTCTTGCTTACTTCCTGCCAAGCATGCGCGCCATAATGATGGCGCGAATGAAACCGTAGCAGATTCACTGCAACCTTTTATTGAATAATTTTTTAATTACGAATAATTATTAGATATGTGTACCAACAGTCATGGACAACTGAAGCAAACCTTGAGCAGGCCGGATTGCTATTATGAAATTTCAAAGCACTCGAGGGTTAGGGAGCCTCATGTGGCCCGCAGGCCGAAGTTTTCTGATCCCTGATTTAAGCTATTAAGTTTTTTAAACATAAAAAACTGGAGTACAAGCTCAGACGATACACTCAGCTTTCCTAGAAATTTTGCGCTAGATGCCGGTTAAACCAACGTATACATATACTTGCCGCATTGCTAATGCCTAATTAATATGCTCTAATATGTGACCTAATTTTTCAATTTACGACCCTATTCAGCCTTCTCTAAAGCATACTAAATTCACTACGGCAGACATACGTTCTTTGGCCTCCAGGTCATTTCGAGTGTATATAGCGTCCTTCTGCTTCAGTTGTCCATTCGTCTAGAAACGTTCTATAGACAAAGAATTATTTCAATTTCATATCCTCTTTAAACGGTACTGCAGCCAAATGCATGCGTATTATTCAGAAAAAAAATTCCTGTGTTTTTAAAAAATGAAGTACGAGTAATAAATATTACATGAATATTGGTGATGGCTAATTAAAATCGTGTAGTAATTTTTGTTTTAATAGAAACTTAATCTGACTAAATTAATAAGTGAATATTATGCAGTTTTTTTTCAAATGGTTATCTTTTTTTCAACGCTGTTAAATTCATAGAAAAAAGTTTGACTTTTTGTTTAAACACGCTCGTAGTACTGCTGGACTTCATCCGTTTTGTTTTTACACGTGAAAGCAGCGATTTTCTGAGTGTAAGCAACTCTTGCTCAAACGGACAGCGGATACAAAAGTAATCATTTCTATTTTTAACATATTAAAATTCTTAAATTTCTTATCTAATGCCCTACCTATATGTACTTCATGCGGAAAATGTGTTATCAAAGCCGCCAGATGTACAGAGATTTCGCATCAAGCTTCAGGCGTGTTTTTATATGTCAGAGCTATTTATAACATGTCAGAGATACGAGCGTTTATATTTATTAGCTATCTTGCTTGCTTTTTGTAATGCACAGTGCACAGGATTTTCTGGCGAGGCGCTTGACCGCTATGGTAAGTTCTTTCGCTTGTTACATGTAACTAAAAATCGACAATGTTATACACACAATACCACGAATATCTTTTCTACTTTTAGGAACAAACTCAGAACCAGGGAATTTTCGTTTCCGCTGTAGCCGAAAACACGACTGAAAGTGATGCTGTTGAAGCTGACGAACTCGCTACCGCTTGTGATGCGCCCTGCGAATCAACCGAGTCACAAGCCGATACGGCACCACGGGTGTATTGCTACGAGGAGAGGCTCACGTGCGAATCAATCAAGAATGTTGCCATTGGCGACGTACTAGAAATCCGATACTTTGAACTGCCGCACAAAATTATCGTGGAGAACACGAGCATCGTTGACACTGAGCAGGAGTTGATCATCACCATCGATGCCATTCACTACGGAAGAGACTGGCTTTCTGTCCAGGTAATGAGAGAAAAATTTCAATTCATTGCTCGAAAAGACTCATTGGATCCCGGTGGGGCGCTGAGCAGGAAATGCTGGAAGTGTCACTTCCCACCAACCTGGTGCCACCCACCCGATGTGGTAGTGCAAAGAGCTCGAAGTCGGCTGAACGAACGAGAGCACTCGGTCATTGACAACAGGGCGTCTCATTTTGCATTTTGGTGCAAGACCCAGTCGGTTAGCAATCGTGCGAACAATATTGTACCGATCTTTGTAGCCGCTAATCAGCACATTCACGAAGTGAAAGTTGGCGACCATTTGAATTTTGCGACAGACGGTGAAATTGAATTACACGGAGAAGTTAGAGATGCTGTCAAGGCGAGTGAGTCGCAGGTTTTGTTAACTATGCTAGTGTCGAGTAGACACGTGAACAGAGAAATAATCAACTCTGCGCACATTTGTGAAACTAGAATTCAAAAACCAGTCCAAGTTGTAAAATCAGCTGCAATTGGTCTGACTAGTGAAGATTTACAATGGCGAATCAGAATGATACAGGATATTTCCTACAAGCGTTTGGTTGGAAAACTTGCCTTCTGTCTACACCTGACCAATCCTAACTTAAGCAGGGAAGACTGGCTTTGTCGAGCTATCCAGGTTCCAAACGTCACGAAAGAAACTGCGCAACCACTCTGTAAGACCATTCGCCCAGAGCTGTTGAATCCAGGCGACATCATACTGCATGACGGCATATACTCAGTGGTGTCTGCAGTCAGATGCGATGGCTCAGGTGCTCTGATAACTAAAATTCAGTACTCTGCCCGTCGAGTAAACAAAAATGCTCATAACTGCCTGTTTGAAATAAAAATTGCTATCGAAAAATACGAAAGACAGGCTGTGCTTTGCGTTCACAAAGACATTTTCCGAGATTGTCATCTGTACGGTGGAGGACTTGAAACACCCAGCTACACTGTAACCAAGGTGACGAGTGTGAATGAAATTTACAAAGGGTGCGTCATTAGCACCAGAGACGGCTTAGTCTTCAAACACTTGGTTGTCACCGATTGTCCCAAAATAATTAGTACACCGGCAATGAAAAACCAAGTGATGTTTAGCGCGATTTCCTACAATGTAGGACCTTCTATGTTGCTCGGAAAAAATTCCGTCGCCGAGAGCAGCTACACAATAAATTTAAGAACAACGCCAGTTTACGTTATGAAGTACTGTGTCTCGAACGAGGTTCTCTACTCAACTGAGGAGGTGGTTCTTAGGGCTCGCTCGCGTCTGGGAGAGAGACAGCACAACTTCCAGTGGAACAGCGGCCGAGACTTAGCTCGATGGTGCAGCATCAAGCACCAGAGTAATTTGGAACAGGGCATCGTTCCTGTTACCTCGGCAGACGATCTGCATCGTTTCCAAAGAGGACACATCAAATTCTTGAAGAAGCCGAAGTCTCTCTACGCGCACAATGTTCTTCTCAAAGAGTGCAGTAAAGTTGAAGACTGCGACGATGTGCTGAGAGTGATATACTATGAAAATAACGTCGTTTTCAAGCATGTCCGCATTGAGAAGCTGGACATTGGAGAAGATGAGCACCTCCAAAGAGTTCGGTACGCAAGCTGTCGAGAATGGAACCAAGCAGAACTAGAAAATCTGATTGATCATACGTTTCTAAATGCGGATGACGATCGGCTGGGCTACCTAGGAATGCAAGGCAGCAGAGTGACTAGCCAAGATTTCTGCTTCTGGATAAAAACTCGCTTCTCAAAGGATGGCATCAAGGCAGTCAAAAACTTACTCGGCGAGGAGTTGGGGCTGTTAAGGAACGAACTGAAAGTCAAGAGGAAGGACACGGAAACCATCGTAGGTGGACGAAGCCTAAAACCGTTGGATCACATCGTTCTTAGGCGCACTGTAGCTGGTAAGGAAGCAGAAGTTCACTTCGTCATCACGAGCTGGGATGCAAATTTATCTACCGGCTATGGAGTAACTTACGAATTTCCCGTAAAGAAGACCGAAATGGGATTCTACGAGTTTAAAGGCTTTCTCAGATTAACTGGCCCAGGTCAGATCGAGAAAGTGGTGCACAACTCAGAATTCAATTGGGATCTAATTCAAGAAAAGATTCGAGATCTGCGCGGAGGCGAAGATTACAGCATTCCGTTCAACAATTGCGAGCACTTTGTCAACTACTTGATTTATGGCAGAGTTGTCTGTCTGCAGCTAGTTAGGCACTCGAGGAGGCTGTTTGGCTTTGTACCGAGTTTTCTACACCATTTAGCTGCCGATGGCATTAACTTCCTGAAGTTTGCAATGCACCACGCGTCTGGCTTAAGAAAAGTCGGCGTTAAAATTCCAATTTTTGAGAGCGTTGGCCTAGTTCTTAACCTTGTAATCGCCGGCTGTCGATTTCTGCAACTAATCAGGCGTCGGGCTCGAACAGCCATGCCACACGAAGAGTTTTCGATGCGAAGACGTTATATTTTCGTGGACGCGATTTCGTCAACATTCGGGGTTTTATTGGCTCTTGTTTTGATCGCAGTGCAGGCTACTGTATTTACACCGCTCACTCTGTGTTCCGCACTCATCGGGTACGCGTTGTTGAAGCTGATTCCCTTGGTAAAATCAATTTTTGTGCCTTGAAAAGCTTCTAAAAAACCTTACGCAGACTATTTTTTCTGAAATTAGCAAGCCCGTAGTCAGTATGTCTGTGACGTCACGGTATCTGGATTATTAATTGTTCGATTTTTTTTCATTCTATATGATCCGTGCCATTGTTTTTATTCCAGAACATGTAATATAGTAATACCGTAGTTTATTTGGTTGTACATGAATTTTACACCACTCTTGTTTAGAAATTTTATCACTGCCTGTAGTTTTTAATATTGTGGCTGGTGCACGGCTGAGAGCGAGGCCCTCATGTACACAGGCCCCTGCATGCATGCCTGGCTGCTGGGGGGGGGTTGCAGTTCGATCTGACTCACACCTCCCTATTCTTGTTAGGTATAAATGACTATGAATAACAAGTATATGCAAAATCTTTTTGCTCGCTTGCTACTTTTCAACTAGCCACCATGCTCGCAACAAGCCGCTTTAATATTCTAGAATTTCGTGCGCCTGTACGATGTAATATAAATTGCCAATGGGGAAATCCCTAATTCCCTGGGAAACCTCTCATTATCGGTGGCTAGTAGTTAATTATAAAGTTTTATATAAGTTAGTACATGTACATCTTTAATTGCACTTAGTTTCTTGTCTAAAACACTTCTTTTTATTATTTTTTTTAAATCCGAAATTATTTTTTATGACGGTAAAAAATTGTTACACATTCAAATATATTTCATAAGAATGTTATGAAGAATCAATTTAACTCTCGAACGAAATTTTGGGGTCCAATGGACCCGACGATTACTTTCTCCATGTTTCTTATGGAGAGTTTTCTATTATCGTGGCGCAACCTTTCGCGGGTTAATAACTTTGACCCACAAATGTTGTCAGTAGTTTTTAAACTGTTGTTTAGATAACTAAAATACGTGTAGCTAATTATAATTTTGACCAAAAACCAAAAGACTTGGTTACTAGTAGACAGATTTTTTGTTTGTATAGTAGTTGAACGAGTTATAACCAATATTGCGGGTGTAATTTTAACCTTTATTTTTTCATAGAAACAGTATAATTGCTCTTTCGTCCACACGGTTAACTAGTTTAGTGGATCTTAACTTTTTATCCACAATAAAAAATATCAAACCTGTGCTGTATAGATATTAAGATATATACAGTCTGTAATCTCAAACTTTTGCATTAAGCACTAGTTTAATTTTTTTGCAAAACTAATAATATCAGATTTCAAGAAATTTAAACAACTACTAGGCCTTTGAATTTGAAGCTAAGCCTAAAGGAAATAAACATTTAATATTAATTAAGAGTTCTGTATTGCATACAATTTACAATCTTTAAATAGTCACATTTTAGTATTGTTTCCAAGAATGTCTTCATATGCATATTTATTCAAGTACATTATTATTGGTGATACAGGTATGTAGGCCTATGTTATTATTTTTATAAAGCTTAATGCCTTAACCTTTACCTACCATTTTTTCATTCAGATTTCTGCCTTGTGAATAAAATTTCTTAAGTTATAATTACTTGAAAAAGAATTTGATTAAATGTGGCATCCATGAATTCAATGTTGAAATGTTTTAGTTTTTAAAAATAACTATATAATTATTTAAATTAGACATTTTTCAAATACAAAGTAAGTTACATGGTCATTTTACACTCCATAGTCAGTAAGAAAGCATGTGTGCCAGAAATTTATAGGATTTTAGGCTTTTGGTATACAGATTTAATATCTTGAGTATATATAGGGTATAGCTTATAATATAATATCACCAAAAATTAAAAAAATATTATCAATAACAGTGTTGGGCACTATTAATAAAAATCTTAACTTCTGTTAATGGCAAAAGTGTTAGCGTTAAAACAAAAAAATCTTAGTAACTCCTAATTTTGTTAAGTTGGCTAAAAGTTAACTGATAATTACTAATAAGTATTAATCCAATAAAGTTAATATAAAAAATACAGAAATCTTGCACTTTTTTTCAAAATAGACTTCCATAATGAACTGTAGGGATGCCAACCAGTTTTAAAACCAGTTTTAAAAAACCAGTTTTTAGCAGGAAAACTGGTTCTAAAAAACCAGTTTCTTGTCCAGTTTTTTGATAGTTTTTAATGGATTTTTTATTTTAATTATGCCTCACAATTTTTGAACTTTGGAGAAAACAATAACTGCTAACATAATTTTTCTGAATTGTTACTTTGTAACTTTATAATTGTAAATTGTATTTGTAAATAATCATAGATTCGTAATGATTCGTAATCGTAATTGTTAATCGTACCCAGAAAAGTTTGTTTTTATTTTCTAAGTAAGGTCAATGATTACAAATTTACAAATTTAAAATGAATCAATGTCAATTGTCAATGAACATTGATTGATTCATAGATCTTGATGATTGTATTATGTAGGTTTATGTATTGTGTATAGTAAATGTTATGCATCAATGCATGTACACACTGTGTAATTTATTATCATCATATCATTATCATTTCATTCATAATTTTCATACACTTATTTTATATTCCATTCACATAATTGTCAAAAGTATTACTGTCTACTATCTATTACCTATAAGTCTGTGATGACAACCCTATAACGTCATAGCATGCATGCATCACAACCATAAGTTCACAAACAAGTGAATCGTTTTAAGTTTAAACTTTAAAATGTTTGCACAATCTTGTTATTCACAATTCACAAAACATTGCTATCATTAGGCCTATCATTATCGACGGCATCATTATCATTTAAAGTTAAGTAAATTAACAAAATAAAGCTTCAGCAGTCAATATTGTTTTAAAATGGGTGAATTCACAATTGTATAAAAGTTCTATGCTTATTTAGTGCTTTTTAATAACTTGGCGCACAAATGAGTTTTCTTATAAAAGGCAGTTTTGAAACTGGTTAACTGGTTCTCAAAAAGGGCCAGTTTTGGCATCTCTAATGCACTATATTTGCTTTTCCACTTCTTTAGCAAAACACAAAGGTTATCTAAAGGATTTACAAGCTAAAAAATAATACTTGTATGTAAAAATACTATTAAAAGTAAGCAATTATAACATAGTAGCATAGCCAGGAATTTCAATTGGGGGGGGGGGTTGGCTTTGCTGGCCATGCCTTATGCCATTGCCACTTTTAGTACTGCAGGCACTCATTTTGGCGCCGCAGGCACTTATTTTAGCACTGCAGGCACTCATTTTGGCACCAGAGGCATTTAGCTCATTTAGACTTATTTTAGTGCCATACGCACTCATTTTAGTGCCGCAGGCATTCATTTTATCATTGCAAGCACAAGCACTGCAGGCACTCATTTTGGCACCATAGGCTCTCATTTTGGCACTGCAGGCACTCAATTGCCTATGGTTTTTGGTACCCACTGCCACTGCGCCTAATCTCACCCCAATAAATATTAAGGTAGTACTAAGTAGATGATGAGGCATTTTGCCTTAATAAGACAGTCATAGTTACTCCTGCTGTTTATCCAAAGTTGCATTAATTTTGCTTTAGGGCTTCTTTTACATGTAAGTCACATTTTTGGCCAAAAACTATGTTATATTTTTGTTAAAACTAAGTTGCATGGCCAACCGAATTTTGGAGGTTGCACATGTATGTCCCCAGGTGATTGGGGGGGGCACCTCCCTGGCTATGCCACTATGGTAAAAGAAGTAACTCATTTATTTGAAACTTGAAAGCAAATTAGTTAATAATAATATATCAATAGGAAGGCTATTTCAGTAGCATTAGCAGGCACAGCAGAAAGTTACAAAAGATTAGGAAAGAAGTGAATCAAGGTGATCCATGCTCACGCACAAGCAAAAAAAGCTCACAATTTTAATTCATTATTAAAGTTCATTAATAAGAAGTTGTTACATTTGCATGATCATTGTGATAATTAAAGAGATTAATTAGGCATTTAGATAAATTGGAATACATTTGAACTGTTGTAACTTCTCGTCAGACTTATATTTTTTTCTTTGTATCTTTGGTCATTGACATTGCCATTAAGGTTAACAATGAATTTGTCATTAACTCATAAAATTATTAATGCAAATTCATTAATCCATTAGTGCAAAAATCTTAATGACAGTCCATTAACATTAATGAAAAATCTAAATGCTTATTAATGCTTACTTATTAATGAACTGGTGCCCAACACTGATCAATAATAGTCACAATAGTTGTCTACCATACTTAGGATCATGCATTAGTATACACTGGGTCTAGTGAGAGGAAATATAATTTATTAGACCTTGTTTGTATACTGGAAATAAAAAATGTTTTCAATATGTTTGCCAAGTTATATGTTTTTAAGGTGCATCTTTTTAGCTTTTCCCCATGTAAAATGAATTCATTATTCATGCAGAGTAACAAACCTAAAAATTATGCACTTTTGCAACATTTACTAAGAAAAACAATGATAAAAGAAATAACTTAAATACTTTTTATTTGCAAAAAAATTAAGAAAAATAAGTTTTTTAAGGCACAAAGAAAAAAATTGTTTTTTAATATTATTTTTGTTCCATGCTAATAATGTTGCATGTTGCATATCTTATGTAAAGTCATTTTAATTTTTTGTTGATCCTAATCATAGATATAAGCCTAAAATCTTATATTATAGTACACTAAAAATGGCAAGAATTGGCAAGAGGCTGCCTTTTCTTTTGTATCTTTGTTGCCTTTATGAGTTTACATATTCTAATAAAAGAGTTTGATTTCTGAATTCTGAAGATGTTCTTTGTGAAATTAAAAAAAATATTGCAAAATATCAAAAATGATAAATGTTATAAGACTTAACCTTTTAGTTTCTATATGTCAAAAATCCTGTTGTTATGACCATAAGTGCCACTCAAGGTTTAATAGCATCTATACTATTGTTGATATCTATATGAAACTATATAAACATATTCTTGACAATAATCTTTCATTGGAAATATTGGTTTAGTATACTCTATTATTAAATTTCATTTTATAAGTAGAAATGGCCTGTCATGTTACAAGTTACAACCATAATTATATGGAATGGCCCAATTGTATAGTCAAATAATAGTCAATAACAAAAAAGTTGAGCTTAATTAACTACTCAAACCTTGTTGTTACTACTTAGTTCAAGCAGAGCCTTAAAAATCTTGGCTTGTTAGGACTTTAACATAAAATCATGATGCTAAGATCTCTAGTACAGTGGCAGATAACGTTGCAAGCATAAATCACTATGAATTCTAGGAACTATATGAATTTGTTATTTGTTATTTGTTGTAGGATGTTGACAAGGGTTGTTGTTCTAACTTATATTCTCAAGTATTTCATTTCTATATAGTTTAGCATAAATTAATAGTCAAAACAATGCACTATGCACACATGGCATGGCACCACACAGGTTGTTTTCTTAAGATTTATTCAAGTGCTTACTATACTACTTTCCTAAATATGTTTTGACATAGTGCAAAGAGAACAAGTTATAGTTGGACAAAAATTTTTTAGACCTAAGTATGCATGCACTCAAGACTTTTAACAAGGTGCAAGTAATAACTTTAAATCTTTTCAAAAAGGCTAAATACAATATTTGTATAACTGTATGACATTTTTGTTTGCATCAATTACTTACCATTGTATGCAAAAAAACCATTTATAAATATTAGAACTATGGACTTTTATTTCTATAAAGATTGGTAGGCTCTAGGCTGTCTTTTAGAATATTCAAATGGCAGCTTTTAAATTTGAAATTAACACTTTATTGTATTGGTAATCTGTTATTAGTTATTTTTATCCCCAATTAACCAGTTAAGTCTGTATTATTTTTAACAAAACAATAATACAATGTTTTAAATTTTAGGCGTTGGAAAATCTTGTCTGCTGCTGCAATTTACTGATAAAAGATTTCAACCAGTACACGATGTTACCATTGGTGAGTGAATTGCTACTTATATTCTAAAAGTGTATGGCATTTTAATATATTCTCTTTTTACTTAGAGTAGTCAACTATGCCCATATTCAAGGTGTGGAATTTGGCGCAAGAATGATCACCATTGATGGCAAGCAAGTGAAACTGCAAATCTGGGATACAGTAAGTCGTCAGTTTTTTAGTATGCTTCTTTACCTTGCATGCTGTGACTCGCTTTGTGCCTGTTTTATGAAGCTATTTGTGTATTGGATATCACAGTCACGTGAAGGTTCTATAGTAGATATGAAAGTCATCTAAAGGTTCTGTATTAGATATCAGTCACCTGAAGGCTCTGTATTGGATATTACAGTCACCTGAAGGTTCTGTATTGGATATTACAGTCACCTGAATGTTCTGTATTGGATATTACAGTCACCTGAATGTTCTGTATTAGATATTACAGTCACCTGAAGGTTCTGTATTGGATATTACAGTCACCTGAAGGTTCTGTATTAGATATTACAGTCACCTGAAGGTTCTGTATTAGATATTACAGTCACCTGAAGGTTCTGTATTAGATATTACAGTCACCTGAAGGTTCTGTATTAGATATTACAGTCACCTGAAGGTTCTGTATTAGATATTACAGTCACCTGAAGGTTCTGTATTAGATATTTCAGTCACCTGAAGATTCTGTATTAGATATTACAGTCACCTTAAGGTTCTGTATTAGATATTACAGTCACCTGAAGGTTCTGTATTAGATATTTCAGTCACCTGAAGGTTCTGTATTAGATATTACAGTCACCTGAAGGTTCTGTATTAGATATTACAGTCACCTGAAGGTTCTGTATTGGATATCACAGTCACCTGAAGGTTCTGTATTAGATCAGTCACCTGAAGGTTCTGTATTGGACATCACAGTCACCTGAAGGTTCTGTATTAGATATTACAGTCACCTGAAGGTTCTGTATTGGATATCACAGTCACCTGAAGGTTCTGTATTAGATCAGTCACCTGAAGGTTCTGTATTGGACATCACAGTCACCTGAAGGTTCTGTATTGGATATCACAGTCACCTAAACACAAAATTGATGCAATTTTCCATTAACAGGCCGGCCAGGAGTCTTTCCGCTCCATCACTCGGTCCTACTACAGAGGCGCTGCAGGTGCCCTCTTAGTTTACGACATCACCCGCAGGGACACCTTCAACCACCTGACCACGTGGCTTGAAGATGCCCGACAGCACAGCAGTTCCAATATGGTCATCATGCTGATTGGTAATAAAAGGTAAGCCGCAATAAAATTTTCTATTTTGTTAAGATAAATAACTTTATATGTTGTTGTAGGAACCGCTAGTAGGTAAAGCTAATTATAGATGTATATTTTAGTATATAGGAGATGCCCCTTATACTATTATTTACTAAGTACTTAAATAGTACATATTTTAGTCAAATTAATTTCAAATAAGTCGTTATAGAAATGCCTCAGAGTCATTTCAGAGTACACAAGTAGACGTGAGTTGGCTACTCCATAGACCTCTTTAAGCCATAGACATTTTTATGCCTCTCATTGTGTGCTACTTCCGTTGTACTAATCTGTTCTAAATTGGGATAGCAAGCTCTCTGAGATGGTGGGGTGGGTAGAATGAAGACTATGTCTGTCTGCCTTAATTTGAGGTGTGAGCGCTCCACTTTTTTATAGAATTCTAGGCCAGTGAAACTGAATTTTTAATTTGTACCTCAGTGCATGTCAAGAATGGTTGTGTACAGTCAGTAAGGTTTGCAGGGTTCAAAAAAGGACAAACGTTCTAGAATGGTTTTGGGGTCTTAAGAAGGCTTACAGGGTCTCAAGAAAAGTTGTACGGTCTCAAGAAGGGTTGTAGGGTCTCGAAGGATCTCGGTATTAGGGTCTCGAGAAGGGTATTAGGGACTCGAGAAGGATTTTAGGGTCTCGAGAAGGATTTTAGGGTCTCGAGACGGGTGTTGGGGTCTCGAGAAGGGTATTAGGGTCTTAAGAAGGCTTACAAGGTCTCAAGAAGGGTATTGGGGTCTCGAGAAGGGTATTAGGGTCTTAAGAAGGCTTACAAGGTCTCAAGAAGGGTTTTAGGATCTCGAGAAGGGTTTTAAGGTCTCGAGAAGGGTTTTAGGGTCTCGAGAAGGGTTTTAGGGTCTCGAGAAGAGTTGTAGGGTCTCGAAAAGGGTTTTAGGGTCTCGAGAAGGGTTGTAGGGTCTCAAGAAGGTTTCAGGGCCTCAAAAAGGGTTAAATGGTCTCAAAAAGGCTTTCAAGACCCCTGAGAACTTCATGTATTTGAAATGTGTCCAGAAAATTTACAGATTGCAGGGATGGCTAAACAAGAATTCAGACAGGTCTTAGTGACGCACACGCCAGTACATGCCCGACGCTGACTTCACTCGATCCTCAATTCCAGCGATCTGGAGTCTCGCCGAGACGTGAAACGTGAGGAAGGCGAAGCTTTCGCCCGCGAGCATGGCCTGGTGTTCATGGAGACCTCCGCCAAAACCGCCGACAACGTCGAGGAAGCCTTCATCGGCACTGCTAAAGCGATTCACACCAAAATCCAGGACGGCCTGTTGGACGCTAACAATGAAGCGAATGGGATCAAGCTGGGCTCGCAGAGGGCGCCAGGCGCCGCTGGCGGAACTGGCGCTGGCGCTAGCGGTGGCGCTGGCGGTAGCGGCAGCGGTGGCAAAGGTTTTGGCGGCGGCTGCTGTTAGACTTGACAACTGGATTGTGCAAAACGCAGAATAACTTTGAAGGGCGATCGGCAATATTAGCAATCCATAATTACCTGGCAGGCCGTTTCTTAGAATATGCCCTAATATAGGGGTTTAAAATTCTATTTCAATGAATTAATGCTCTCGCAAGAATTACCCCTAGATATTTCTAAGAATCACCCGTAGATATTTATATGAATTGCCCTAGATGTTTCTAAGAATTGTCCCTAAATATTTCTAAGAATTACCCCTAGATATTTATATGAATTACCCTTAGATATTTCTGAGAATCACCCCCAGATATTTATTAGAACTGCCCTAGATATTTCTAAGAATTGCCTTATATGTTTCTAAGAATTGTCCCTACATATTTCTAAGAATTATCCCTAGATATTTATATGAATTACCCTTAGATATTTCTGAGAATCACCCCCAGATATTTGTTAGAATTGCCCTAGATATTTCTAAGAATTGCGCCTACATATTTCTAAGAATTGCCCCTACATATTTATATTACTTGTCAATTCATATTTTTAAGATTGTCCCTAGATATTTATAAGAGGGGCCTGTAAATTAAAAAAAATATTTTTCTTCAACGTTTTGGGGAATTTAAAATCATAAGAATTAAACAAAAAACTATGTTGAGTTTGAATCTGATACAAATTATCTGTAATACCCGCTTTAAATAATTGCATTGCAAAATTCGGATGTCAGATTAAAATTATTTTGTTTGTTTCAACGTGCCCAAATTTGTCTTGTGTTGTGCTTTAAATGGTTTTCTTTGTTTTAATTATGCATGACTTATACTCTGAGCAGCCCATTTTATTGATGACTTTCTGCTGTTGATGGGCAGTGAACTTATTTTAGAAAATCCCAAATTGCTTTATTATTTTATTCAACTGTGTTGTGTTTCAATTAATTGCTTTACCTTGAGTAGTTTGTCACCACCGTTACCTTTTAGTCTGCTGATGTTGTTTTCCTCTTTTTTATTTCAGCTTTCTGAACTGATTTTATTAATACAGTTTCTAACTTTGTTATATTTGTTATTATTGATTTTATTTTTGACTCGTATTAAAACAAAATTCCATAGAAACTTAGCGATATAATTATTAGCCAAGTTCCGTTTTCCGTTTTACTTTGCACAAATGAAAAAAAATTGTCACACAAGCGTTGGTAAGACTGTCTGAGCTGGTGAATAAATATTCGTTATTGATGATCAAATATTTGCCACAATTATATTCTGGTCCCAAAACCCTCAGCAGGGATTTTGCTTACAAAAACATGAGAACAATGTTTTATTCTCAACTTGTATTGTGCTTATTATATTCCAATAATATATATTATCTAGTTGATGTTGTTTGAAATCAGTTTTAAACATCAGGTTTTACACAGTCTCTGTTTATTTCATTTTATGATCAGTCAAATTTGGTGTTAAAAAAGCAATGTACAATTTTTGAACAGACAAAACTGGACAGAGAGGGAGAGATAAGAATAGCAAGACTGAACTGGACAGAGAGGGAGAGATAAGAATAGCAAGAATGAACTGGACAGAGAGGGAGAGAGATAAGAATAGCAAGACTGAACTGGACAGAGAGGGAGAGATAAGAATAGCAAGACTGAACAGGACAGAGAGGGAGAGAGATAAGAATAGCAAGACTGAAGTGGACAGAGAGGGAGAGAGATAAGAATAGCAAGACTGAACTGGACAGAGAGTGAGAGAGATGAGAATAGCAAGACTGAACAGGACAGAGAGGGAGAGAGATAAGAATAGCAAGACTGAACTGGACAGAGAGGGAGAGATAAGAATAGCAAGACTGAACTGGACAGAGAGGGAGAGAGATAAGAATAGCAAGACTGAACTGGACAGAGAGGGAGAGATAAGAATAGCAAGACTGAACTGGACAGAGAGGGAGAGATAAGAATAGCAAGACTGAACTGGACAGAGAGGGAGAGATAAGAATAGCAAGACTGAACTGGACAGAGAGGGAGCGATAAGAATAGCAAGACTGAACTGGACAGAGAGGGAGAGAGATAAGAATAGCAAGACTGAATTGGACAGAGAGGGAGAGAGATAAGAATAGCAAGACTGAACTGGACAGAGAGGGAGAGATAAGAATAGCAAGACTGAACTGGACAGAGAGGGAGAGATAAGAATAGCAAGACTGAACTGGACAGAGAGGGAGAGATAAGAATAGCAAGACTGAACTGGACAGAGAGGGAGAGATAAGAATAGCAAGACTGAGAGAGAGAGAGAGAGAGAGAGAGAGAGAGAGAGAGAGAGAGAGAGAGAGAGAGAGAGAGAGAGAGAGAGAGAGAGAGAGAGAGAGAGAGAGAGAGAGAGAGAGAGAGAGAGAGAGAGAGAGAGAGAGAGAGATAAGAATAGCAAGACTGAGAGAGAGAGAGAAAGGGGGGCAGAGATAAGAATAGCAAGACTGAACTGGACAGAGAGAGAGATAAGAATAGCAAGACTGAACTGGACAGAGAGAGATAAGAATAGCAAGACTGAACTGGACAGAGAGAGATAAGAATAGCAAGACTGAATTGGACAGAGAGGGAGAGAGATAAGAATAGCAAGACTGAACTGGACAGAGAGGGAGAGATAAGAATAGCAAGACTGAACTGGACAGAGAGGGAGAGATAAGAATAGCAAGACTGAACTGGACAGAGAGGGAGAGATAAGAATAGCAAGACTGAACTGGACAGAGAGGGAGAGATAAGAATAGCAAGACTGAGAGAGAGAGAGAGAGAGAGAGAGAGAGAGAGAGAGAGAGAGAGAGAGAGAGAGAGAGAGAGAGAGAGAGAGAGAGAGAGAGAGAGAGAGAGAGAGAGAGAGAGAGAGAGAGAGAGAGAGAGAGAGAGAGAGAGAGAGAGAGAGAGAGAGAGAGAGAGAGAGAGAGAGAGAGAGAGAGAGAGAGAGAGAGCGAGAGAGAGATAAGAATAGCAAGACTGAGAGAGAGAGAGAAAGGGGGGCAGAGATAAGAATAGCAAGACTGAACTGGACAGAGAGAGAGATAAGAATAGCAAGACTGAACTGGACAGAGAGAGATAAGAATAGCAAGACTGAACTGGACAGAGAGGGAGAGATAAGAATAGCAAGACTGAACTGGACAGAGAGGGAGAGATAAGAATAGCAAGACTGAACTGGACAGAGAGGGAGAGATAACAATAGCAAGACTGAACTGGACAGAGAGAAAACAGTGACAAGTGGGAATGAACTACAAAAGTACAGCTGAACTTTCGCAGAAACTTTTCTTTATTGCCCATTTCCGCTAGCATTTCGTAAATAGATAGCTCGATTGATACACTTGTGATTGCATCTAGAACTTGCCTCATTTTAAAGTCAAAGTTCGGAAGTTCAGATGGTGATTTAAATGAGATTTTTGTTTTGGTAAAAAGCTTGAGAATTTTCTATCACGCACTGAAATTCCGTCACCTTGAGCTTCATTAGTAAAGTGCAATGTCACCAGAGTAAACAGACTAGCACGAACTTATATCGTGTGCTAAGTATCATCAGTCGCTTTCTTTAAGCCCTTATAATAGTAATTTCAGGCTACATCACGTGACAGGGACAGCAGGCAAGATGCTGTCTGCTGGCAGCATTCTTCAAGTACATCGACGCCTTGGCAGCTCGGCCTTTCACTGAGTAATGAACTTCGCGGTCCTTGGCCAGCTCTTCCGAGGTCAGCATCGTGGGCACCTGTTCGTAGTATTCCTTAGTTGGCTGTCGGGTCTCTACGAATTGTTTTAATGCTTGCGTCATGAGATCCTGAGTGAAGCGATTGTTAAATTCCAGGCACAGGTACTTCAGGTAGGAGTCTCGGATTCTTGACTCCGTCTGGCAGCAGTACACCAGGTAGTTAATGTAGGGACCGTATCCGTAATTGTAGGTTTTGTCCACTTTTCGGTAGAAATCGATAACTGATGCTTCGTCCTGCGGCGACAGCTCGCAGAGGCACAACAGGCAGGTCAGGGACACCGCGGCTCGTTGTAGGAACCCCGCTGAGACGCCGCTAATGCAGTGCTCTCGCTGGGCCATGGTCGGGTGCGGCCATTTGCCCTCCTCGTCGCCCAGGAGATTGAAGCTACCTCTGCCCAGCACGGGCACGGCGAATGCGTCTCCGTAGGGCGAGCTGACCTCCAGCAGGCAGCAGTAGACTGTTTCTGCTTCAATGTAGGCGTCTCTCAGGTAGTTGACTCGAATGCCGAGTGGTTGAATCACCGGATTTCTAGTGATGAAGTTCCCGTGAAGCTCTATGCTCGAGTCTGAAGGCTGCGACGGCTGTTTAAGAGCTGACGTGCTCTTGCTGCCGTTTTTCTGCTTCTTCAGCTTGCTCGGCGGGTACTCCTGCGTAAGTGGGTGATTTGTATGAATGTTACCTGTAGAGAGTCAGCCACATTAACGTTAAATGGAGTCGAACCCCGGAACCCGAGAATCGTACGTGCTACCTCTTCGCTACCCATTGCACAAGCATTAAACTTAACTTGCTATGGTGTTGAAATGGAAAGTTGTATCCTCCAAAACTTTCGTACCTAATGAAAGCAATAAAAGGCATATTCTATTGGTTTTTTCTAGCCTTTATTTATTTTCTAGCCTTACTGCACCTCAAAACTGTTTAAGATATTCAACGTTCATTTCGAGCTTCAAAGCGGTAACAAAACAGGCCAATTTGAATTCCTACCTGCAGGTCAAGCTGCACTCGACTCTTAGAAAGCAGCCGAATGCCGAGCTGGGCCAGCGCATCAGCCTGAGTTTCCGGATTCTCCAGCTGGTTCAGCACCGAGCTCAGCAACACGGACTCCCGCTGTTGATCTTCTCCATTCTGCTTCATCATAGAGAATTTGTTGCCAAATCTTGGCCTGATGAGGAAGTCCAGACTGTCTCCTGATGCCGCAGATTCCCCAGCAGATGCTGAGGCTGGTTGGTACGATTTGCCTTCCTGTTTCGGCATTGCTTGCAGACAGGAATTGTCTTCCCCAGAGCAATGCTCAGACGCTGGGTATAAGCTGGAGGTCTTGAGACTACTTCTTTTTGATTTAGAAACAATTCTGTTACACCAACTTTTTTGTCTCGGCATCTCAAGCCTCGGCGTGGTGCTCGTGCAATTGTAAATAAAGTGCGCCACAGTTCTTACTCGTCTGCCCTGGCCCTATTGTGTGCCTGCGCAGCTGCTCACCTCTCTCTCCGCCTCTCTTTCAGGCCCGCAAAAGCAAAGAGACGAAGGCAACATCTTTTAGTTTTCCTGTCCCCTGCCCTAGCTGGGTCTTTTTTTCGTCCCTGGACTGCAGGCATGGTTGTGGCTATTCGGAGACATGGCGGTTGCAACAAACAGATTTGTCGCTCAAGTAATATGCTTGAATAAATTTGGGGTAGATGATGGTCGAGTAAGACTGTAGACTTCAATGAACTTTTTTCTAACCGAAATAGTAATTTTATATAAACCAGCCCGCACCTAGGTATTCACAGGTATTTCGAGTTTGCACTGGGTCAAATTTCTTGCTCTGATGAATTAATGCGGGTTTTCCGTTTCACGTTTTTAAGCCTTAGCTTGAACAAATAAATCGCACACATTTTACATTCGCCCAGAAAAGTTTCCCTAGATATTGCGACTGATTGATATATTTAAACGCGCATGTACATCTTATATACTTCACATACTGTACGCCCAGATTCAACTAAGCTTTCGGTGTACACTAGAATTTGAGAAATTACAGGAATATGGTCGCTTCCTCACTGGTCACTTACTAAATTAACTTATAATCTTATCGCATTGAACTCAGCGGGTTCGAGGGGCCGCTCAGCTGACTTAAATTTTTATGCTTGGTTTGCAGAAAGTGTTAACACAGCATTATTATCAAAGTGGAGAACTGAGTGAGTTTTTAAAACATTTCCACAAGATTCACTGGTCAGCAAGCTAATTCTCTAAGGGACTGGCTGCAGTCATGTCGCGTCTCGTAAAGAATTTGCTTTTTTTACTCATGGCAATTCTGCTTGTGATGGCGACTGCTCATGCTCAAGGTGAGGTAGAGTACATGCTACTTCTAATTATTGTAATTTTTCTGTTCTTTAGCATGTCTGTTGAATGTACGAGCGTATCAATACGCTATCAAATGCGTTTAAACTATTCAAACCAGTCTTCATTTAATAAAGAGGTTTTCATTGAAGAGTGTCTAGCTATTATAGAATTTAAGTCGAATGTCGAAACACACCAACCCAAGCAGAAGACACACCTACCGAGAATTGCCTACCTAAGGGAGTCACTTGTCAACCAACAATCGGTTTTGATAATTCCGAGAGTGCAGGCAAATCTGTTGAGTATCGATACGCTTTCGAGCAGTCGATCAGCTGGTTTGAAGAAGACGGCCAACAGAGCCACAGGGGTTCGAAGCAAGCGGCCAAGCAGAGAGTTGCCTCTGGCTTGCTGACGGTTGTCAAGTTTCGCAGACAGAGCTGCGAGATGGCAGCTCGAGTGAGCGTCGACGCCGGGACCATGAACGCCTGCCCGATTTGAGGTTTGCCATCAGCGGCGGCCGAATTCGTGCCGTCTGCCTGGGAGCTGACGAGAGCGCTGGCTCATCGGCTGCCTCGCTGAACCTACAGCGAGGACTGCTGTCTATGCTGCAGACATCTGCTAGGGATTTCCACCTGCCAAAAAGCCTTGTTGAAGTATGTTCGTTAGTCTTAGTTTGAAAAAGAAACAGTCTTCTTCTAATTATAAGGAAAGTATCTATTTTCTATCTACACCCAACCAAGACTGACATCCTCGGGGATTGCGCAACCCACTTCGTGGCAACCGGACCCAACAGCTTTCGTAAAACGAAGCAACTTCAAGAGTGCCGCGGCGTGAACCGATTCGCCACGGTTGGTCCTCGAATATCGAGCTGGTTTAGCGGTGTGGTGAGCGACTGTTTAACATCGTATAAAGTGATTTTGCTGGGGCAAACGTTTCAGCGCATTTAACTGTCACTTTCCAGTCTCCAGATTCATCCAGACGTCTAGTAACTGGCCATCAACAGTGCGACACCAGCCTACATCCAATTCATGGCTCAATCAACCTGGTCAACTGCTCAGAGAAACTCTCGCTGAATTCTCCACTTCCTGCCTCTTTTGGCTCCCTGTTAAGCTTGAAATTCGCACCAGCCTACGCTTGATTGACAGGCGTTCTGCTTCAGTACAACCGTCAACTATGCTTAGCAAAATTTCTCGACGAACTAGTCTCAGCTATGAGAACGACGATGAGCTGGATGCTGAGTCGCCGAGAGACGATGTCGAATCGTTGCAGTCTGTACTGACCAGTCTATGCAATCAGTCAAAAGTGCGAAATCCTGCCGTGCTGGTTATGAATTTAGGAAAATTGGTCAGCAAAGTTCGCTACCCCGAACCGCTGGAGTTACTGCATCGATGGCTGACAACAAGCTTGAAGTGCTCGAATTTACGTCTTGCGAGGTGAGACCAAGTGCAATAAAGAAGAATGTAAGATGTATGTGCAGAGTCCATAGTTCCCGGATGATGTGTGCACATTAGTCGAGAGTTGCAGGGGGTCGTAACCCAGTGGTCTAGTGCGGCGCTTTCTTGTGTACCAACGGCCCAGGCTCGATTCCAAGTGCAGTCACACTAACTTTGGGGCTAAATTGGAATCTCGGCTTGGCTCTGCTCGCGCCATTAATGGCTTTAAAGGCCAATCCCTAAGGCACAGTGAAGTGTACATGCCTTGACGATAAATAAATTTAGGGCCGCTGTAAACTCGTGTGTGAGTGTGTGCCTGTGCGTATGACTGCAGCGTACGTATCCGCGTGCTTGTGTGCCGATGTGTGACAATGTCGCTTAAAGTGCGCCAGGGTGCACACAGCCCTCTGCCTCCAGCTATTCTAGTCAAAAAGGAGAGAGTTAACGGATGATGTGTGTACATTGGGTTTATAGTTACAGAAAGTATGAATAAATTGTAAAGTGTATAGTTAATGCATAAACTGTATGCACCGGAAGAACTAGATTGAATGGATAATTCGTGAGATTTTAGCATAATTTCAATAAAAAATACAACTAGTAGTACTACTATAGAATTTCTCAAATGCTTTTCATATCAGTTTTTTTACAGCTTTCAACCCCCTTTCTATCAAACGCAGGTGGCAATACCTGAAGACTTTGGTGCAGGCAGACATGGACGCGGGCATTGTCGCGATTTTTCGCCTTCTGGCCGATAAAAGCATCGGTGGCGGATTGCCGATTGTCGGTCCTGACAGACAAAACATCTTGAAGATATTAGCTATCCAAGCTGCTTCATCAAAGTTCCCGTTGTCCACTGCAGTGATAATTAGCGCCGTAGATTTTTCAAGACCTGCCTTACATCGTCGAACTCAAAAGCCAGCTGCTCACCCGAGGACGTCGGGCCGGCCATGCTGGCCGTCTCAGCAGTTGCGCGTCGAACGAAAGCAGCAGAACGATCAGCTGAGTTGGAATCTTCTCTGACCACTCTGCTGACCGGATTCAGCGAGGGAGATGATAAAATCAATGGGAAAGTAAGATTCATATGCTCGTTAATGAACTTGTGATAATGGTTACACGGGCTCTAATGGCAACAAAGAGTGAAAACAGAGCTAAGGATCGTGAACGAATTCAGCAGATTTTTTATCACTAGTTGGACTTTTAAACTTCTCTTGGTTTAGTTTTACTGGTAACTATATATATTCAGGCATCGGGAGGTAAGGTAAAAAGCTAGGGTTAACTTTTTTAATCACACGACACCAATCAGAATCAACGTCACCTGACCGACTGGGCACTCCTGGCAATCGGCAATCTCGGTCCCGATTGGGCAACTCAGGCTGTCACTTCTGTGGCTGCCTCCACAGTTGAAGCAGCTCGTCATTCTACTGGCAGACGTCTTCTGGCTGTCGCAGCACTTCAGAACATGCAGCCATCAGCATTGGCAGTTTCGGCGTTGGAGCGTCTGCTGATGTCGGGTGCTTTGATCAGCAGCTCTGATGGCAGAAGACTGCAGGCTGCCATTGTACGCGCCTTGCTGCCCAGGTTGGAAAAAGGCACTTGTCCAACTAACAGAAATTGGTGAGTCAATCATGTTTTTTTAAGTTGCAGGTAATTTTACCGAGGGATGTCGCGACAGAAGTCGTTACGAGTGTACCCTTAGCAACGTTGAAAACCGCCAGAGCAGTGGCCGAGCGATTGACTTCAGCTTACTACTACAGTATGCAGATGATGATGCAAGGTTTTTTAACGCTCGCTCGGGTTGTCTAGGGTGTAGGGTGGCGGTTTTCAATGTTGCTAAGTATACATAATGAGGGGACCTTAGGGGTTGTAGCCAAGTGGTTAGAGCGTCGGACTCACAACTGAAGGTCAGGGGTTCGATTCCAAACCCACTGGAACAATTTGTGCACTTGAGCAAGACACTTAACTCTGCATTTTTTCAGTTAACCCAGCTGTAAAATGGTTACCAGCATTAGCTGGGGTAATTGACGGTGCGTGTCGCGACCCCCCAGTCCTTGGATTGAGCAGCCGTACGCAACC
This sequence comes from Macrostomum lignano, assembly GCA_002269645.1. Classification (NCBI taxonomy): domain Eukaryota; kingdom Metazoa; phylum Platyhelminthes; family Macrostomidae; genus Macrostomum; species Macrostomum lignano. The sequence goes on from NIVC01004522.1 coordinate 38,735, forward strand.
TTCAGATGCGCCGCGCAATAGCTGCGGCTGAGCTCTCGGTTGCACATCTGGCCCAATTGTAATCAAATACCATTAATATTACTATCGCACAACAACAAATTTGCAGCCTTCTTAGTTCAGAACTGTGTTCTTCTGAAAGGCTTTTTGATTTAATAAACGTTATAAAGTCAATTTATTCATATTTTATACGTCCGGTACAGTGACTTTGAACTGCTAATTTTATTAATAAAGACCCTAATGACACTAATATTTCAGTCCAACGTCTCTCTCCACTGCAATCGAACGCTTGTGGAACAGCAGCAACCCAGCTGACGCAGCCTTAGCCACTTACGCACACTCTGTCGCTCGGAAACGGCTCGAAAAACTGGAATCGTCACTTTCACAGGACTCTGCGTTGAAAAGCGACGCAGCTCTGAGGCAATTGCGTCAATTGGTGGAGAAACCTCCGGCGCTTTTCTCCATCGACCGGGCGTCGAAACCGTCGGTTCGCGCCGACAGGTTTCAGCTGGTAGACGGCCTGATTGATATCAGCTATGAGATTGACTGGGAAAGCGCTGATGCGGTGATAATCTCGATGCCAACTCGAGCCGAGTTTCAACTGACCCTACATAACCAGATGACTGGATTTGCTGTTCCACTGCTGGATGCGGAATTGATTCGACGGTTTTCTAACGGCCCAGGTGATCATACGGCGGTCATCAGAAGAAGAGGCGATGTTACTGTAGCAGTTGACTGGACAGGCGAGTCTTCTATTGGCGATTTGCAGCGGCTTCTGTGGGACGACACGTGGATGTCTGCGACAATTGAGTCTGTTTTGATGCCGACAACATTGCAAGTGACTACAAGCCTTGGACAGGTAGGGAAACCGAATCTTCAACTCTCCTAAGATAAAAAATCACAAAAAACGAAAACTAGAAGTACGCAAAACTTGCGATTTTTTGCGAATTTCGTTAAAGACAGGGTTTTAGCTGCAAAAATGCTTCAGCAAAATAGAAATTTTCATATTTTTTCACCGCTAACTTTGCAATATCTGGAGCCATTTATACTCGTAGAACAGATATTTCTCGACCGAAGTGATGGAAGTTAAGAGAAAGCCTCCTCTTTTTGAAGTTATCTGCTTGAAACACGTGATTCTATCTTTAATCTTCAGCCATGTTCACTCGCAGGCCCTCTTGATATCAAGCGAGGCGGCACTGATTGCAAATAGCGGTGTGTCACGGCGGCCACCGTCTGTGACTGAGAGCTTTCGAACCGATGCTCCGTCATGCTGCAGCCGAGCTTCTCAGTTTATGCCAGTCGCTCAGTCCATCTATCAGGGTTGTCCATGGGCAGGCGGAGTTCGCGTTCAAGTGTCATCATCGATTGGGCATCTCTGGCGACGGCGATCTCTCAGTGAGCTGTTCTGGCGCTGGCAGACTTCTGATGGATGGGGCCTGTCTGTGGGTCTTCGATCGCCCCTGCAACGTCAGGAGCTGCTCAGAGTGCGCTTGATGAGTGTTCTGGCTGAAGGCAAGAATGATGCGAAAAATCCAGTGTTTAATGACACCTGGATTTCTGAAAATCAAGACGACATTTCATCAAGACAATCTTGGCAGTTGTGCATGCGAGCTTTTTCCAGAACTATCACGGGCCACAACATTTGCGCCAGCGTTAAAAAGCAGAGACAGTGGAGTAAGTTTAGTCTAATTTTAGAGCGACAGGTGAGTTTATAATCTGTAAACGATATTTAATAAGGTTATAAAATACCTGGAGGGTCTGGGGGGAATATGACGGGGTTGTAGCCTAGTTGGGGGTTAGCCTAGTTGGGGGTTGTAGCCTAGTTGGGGGTTGTAGCCTAGTTGGGGTTGTAGCCTAGTTGGGGGTTGTAGCCTAGTGGGGGTTGTAGCCTAGTTGGGGGTTGTAGCCTAGTTGGGGTTGTAGCCTAGTGGGGGGGTTGTAGCCTAGTGGGGGTTGTAGCCTAGTTGGGGGTTGTAGCCTAGTGGGGGGTTGTAGACTAGTTGGGGGTTGTAGCCTAGTTGGGGAGGGTTGTAGCCTAATTGGGGGTTGTAGCCTAGTGGGGGGGGTTGTAGACTAGTTGGGGGTTGTAGCCTAGTAGGAGTTGTAGCCTAGTGGGGGGGGGGTTGTAGCCTAGTTGGGTGTTGTAGCCTAGTGGGGGGTTGTAGCCTAGTGGGGTTGTAGCCTAGTGGGGTTGTAGCCTAGTGGGGGTTGTAGCCTAGTGGGGTTGTAGCCCAATGGGGGGTTGTAGCCTAGTGGGCTGTAGCAGTGGAGGGTTGTAGCCTAGTGGTTAGAGCGTCGGACTCACGACTTGAAGTTCGGGTTCGATTCCCGATCCAATGGAACAATTTGTGTCCTTGAGAAAGACACTTGTAACTCTGCTTTGCTTCAGTTCACCCAGCTGTGAAATTGGTGCCAGCATTAGCTGGAGTAATTGAGACTGTGTGTGCTCTTGTTCGCGCCCAAGCTTTGAAGCGCGCCATCTGACGCTGCTTTTGTGATCTGGCAGCGTACTCTGTTGTTGTTGTTGTTGTTGTTGTGTGCTGGCGACCTCTCTTAGTCATTGGACTGACCAGCTGTACGCAGCCTTCAGATGCGTCGCGCATATAACTAGGCGGGTGTAATTATTTTACAAAATTAAAAAAGATTAAATCTGTTACACATTTTTCCGCCATTTGCAGGATCCCAAGGCTGAACTGTTTGAAGCTACACTGGAAAAGAAAACCACCGAGACCATGTCAGAGACCAAAATAGTTTTTGGAAACCGAAACTCTCCTCAGAGACACTTCGGTTTGACAATTAATTCGCTAAATACTTCGGAAGGCAGCTTTTTAAAGTTCGACGCCAGCAACCCGTGTTTCCGGTGAGTCTCAACTCGAGTCTGCAGGCTGGAGGAGGCATCGCCGCTGCCCAGTTGTTGGCTGGCAGCCAGAGCTACTCGTTTCTTGGAAACTGGAGCCGCAACAGCTCAGATTGGCGGTGCGTATCATTTGGGCTCGTGCACAAAAATTGACCAGTGCTTTGATTCACCCATGAGGACAACCCCAAGGCACAAAGAGTGTTCCTGCCTGACGATTAGAAAGGCAGGGCCCTCCCTGTGCACCCTGTCGAGCGTGTGCATGAGTGCTTGTCTGCGTACAGTGTTGGCGCGCTTGTATTGTGCTCAGGATCCAGAGGAACGGGCACAATTATTTGACGATTTCGCCGAAGCCAGAATGCCCGCAACCATATCCTGCAGCTATTGCTGTCCATAATCAGATCAATTTGGCACAAAGTTCAGACCCATTACTGTGAGCCCAAGCTCTGGACTTGGTTTATTGAAAGACAAAGGTGTACTTTTCACTTCCCTTTATCAGACTGACTGGCGACGTGTCCAGAGTGGACAGATCCTGGCAGAGATTCGGTCTAGACTTGGTCTCCGATGCAGTGTCCGGCACTGATCAACTCACTGTAGATTTCCCAACGGCAGCCGGCGTATCAACAGTTTAGATGGCGACTTTGGAAGCCTACTTTGGCTCGAACTTTGCGACTTCGTGCTCGGATTTTGAAGCAGCAGTTTCTGCGCGGCTAACCGAATCAGGCAGTAATGAGACGGCCTCTGCGCGTTTTGAATTTCTGGCGGTCGCGTGTCAATGGTTCCTCAGATAAGCTGGTGTTTGTTCAATCGACAGAAGCCGACAACTTGGGTTGGATGGATGCGGCATCGACTTGAAACCTCCGTGAGCCGAGCTGGCATTGAAAATGGCTTAGGTACTCTAAATTTAAGTTTAGGGCATCGACTTGAGTTATTTACTCATAGCGCGCTTGGAAGAAGCTTTTCAATGCTGCCGTCTGATGTTTTTCTGACAGAACCGACACGATCAATGTTTCGTTAGCAGAGACGCGAGGTGAGAAATGGCTCGCACTGTCTGGTGGGGTGAATATTTAGCCTTGTTGGCACTCTCGGGCAAAGGCTAGAAGTTCCAAAGGCTCTATTGAACCTATCTGTGTCTGATGCCGGCAGTAACTTCATGTCGCTGTGTCAAGCTCGTGGAGCTTTGACGATTTTGTCATCAAATTCAAGCAGATCGACAACTGTACAGCTTCCATGGGGTTAATCGAAACTGCAGATGGCGTATTTCGTCCGGCGCCACTGGAAAGCTTCAACCTAGATGTTCGGTTTATTCGTTCTCCCAGCGGTATGAGAATTTATAAAGAAACTGACGGCATAGCATTCAATATCAAGCACTACTGGCCAGCTTTGACCTCACTGAACCAGTCTCTGCGATTGACAATTGACACGCAGAGATTCCGAGAACCTAAGCATTCCAAGAACGCAATTACTTTCAACAATCCTTGTTGCACCTGCCTGAGAACCGTGGTCTGACGCATCAGATCAGCGCAGATGCAGCCTTTGCCGAGAACTTCAGCCTGACAAATCAACTCAGTTGGCTTGCCTATCGCAGAGGTTTCTTCAAACTTGTCAGCTTGTTCGAGCTAAACGGAAAGTGCCTGTTCAGGATGAAACAGCAGGTTGATGGCTGAAAACTACTCAGCCAGTGCATCAACATGGTGGCATCGAGTCGGCTACGCTCTCACTGTTGAACTCCAAATAACTCGCATCTCCTACGCAGCGGCGTTGAAAATTTCCACCC
>NIVC01004523.1:0-32163 GCA_002269645.1 Macrostomum lignano
TGAAGGATAGTAATACGCTCGTATTATGAGTACTGCGTTCCGTTCTAGAGTCTTAAGCTAGCATGAAATCATCATCATGAAGGCATCATGAAGGCATTTCATCGCCTTCAATCTACTGGAGAAACCGTTTTGGTCTACTGGAGTGTTCCTGTGCTCAAGTTGGCATCCTTTCACATTACCTTACCTCAGATGCCTCATACTCGTAGAGCCATTTAAACCCAAAAGATCAAACGCAAAAGATCAACTTTGGCCTTGCTCGAATTATTGTACTGAAAAGAATATGCGATATGCACAGTGCAAGTATGAATTTGAAGTCACCCGTGTCAAAGTAGGTAGCTGCAAATTTGAAAAGAGAGTAAAAAAGACTGGAATGTCATAGCGGAGATTGTCAATGTGCATTAACGTAGACTTCACGGCATAAATTGTTGCAACTGAAAAATTCGACTTGGGCGACGCGAAACTTTCTCGATCTTCTTATCATTTCCCGGCGCAATCATAGAGGCCTTAAAAACTGAGCAGCAGAGTTTTGCTCTGAAAAAAAATTTCGTAAGCGTAAAGCTTTTTTTAGGCACATTCGCGCGGGAAACAACGGCACATGTTGCATTAAGATATGCGGGATCGAGGACTTCAGTGGCAGCTGCTGCTGATCCTGGCCTGGCTGGCCTGCCTGGGCCACGCCAAGCTGAACGTCACCTTCCAGCCCCACCCGATCATCGTCAAGACCGAAGGTCAATTTTCTGTGAACGTGACCGTGATGGTGAACGCATCTGACCCGGCAGTACCCGAGGGAGTTCTTCGCTTCTCTATGAAGGATACGAGAGTTGCTCGGCTGCCGATGTCCAACGAGACATCCTATCCGTGTCGGGGAACTCTAGCCTCAGGGAAGAGCACCGATTTCAGCTCACCATCCAGGGCGTGAGGCTCGGCTGGAGCGACCTGTTGATCTCCTTTGATACGAATGCGACAAAGAACTCCGAGCTGGACTACCTGATCAGCGACAGACAGCAAGTGACGGTCTTGCGGGACTCCTCGACAATTCAGAACATTTACCGCGGCATTCTCATCACTTTGGTCGTACTGCTAGTGATTGGAATGGGTTCCGCTATCGACTTGCGCATAGTGCTCAAGCTGCTCAAGCGGCCAGTGGGTCTCGCTGTGGGCTGGTTCACACAGTTCATTCTCATGCCCCATGTGAGCTTATACTGTCATTTGAAAGTTCTAAACTCCTGGCATGTGAAAAATTTAGGCTACAAGACGTAGGCATCCCACGTTTCTAAGTACTTGCGCAAATGGAAAGCCAGTAGAAAAAAATTAATGAACACGAAAATTTTGCACATACGAACTTTTTTGGACCAGTGTACTAGCCACACAATATGACTCTGCTAGCTGAAACAAACTGGCTCAAACCATCACCGAAAGCTTCATCGTCTCGAACTATCAACTGATGTTCCGTGCGTAACATTTCTCGTCGGGGAACTTCCATTAGACAACTAAAGGCTGTTCAGTCCAAGGACTGGGGGTCGCCACACACACCCTCAATTACCCCAGCTAATGCCGGTACCATTTGGATACCAGCTGGATGAACTGAAGCAATGCGAGTTGAGTGTCTTGCTCTTGAAAAATTGACAGCTCGGTCTCGCAGTCGGTCAGCTGCTTCTGCTGGCAGTCAACGATCTGGACAATGCCGAAGCGTTCGCCTTCGGTATTCTAACACTGTCCTGCTCTCCTGGAGGCGGAAACAGCAACATGTGGACCCTACTGTTTGACGGCGATCTCGACCTCAGCATGACCATGACATTCGTCAGTCAGATTTCAGCAATGTGTGAGTAACTCAATCACCTTGTCACCGTGGATCTTCAAGTTGAGCTGCAGGTCTTTGTGATGAACTATTTTCTGGTTTTGAATCAGTGATTCCCAAAATGGTATCCTGTTTTTTACACTAATGCAAACATATTTTGAGGGTCTCATGTCTGAATAACCTTCTTAGCTGAGGTGTTACTTAATCTGTCTAAGCCAAGTAGTCACTTAGGCAAACTAAAACGAAAGTAAAACATGCCTTATATGAGAACCCAGGATGCTAAACAACACTTTTATTCGAACGCAAGAAGCCTAGGGTTCAAACGAAATCAAATTTTACCGAAGCAGTTTTAGCAAGGAAGGACTACAAGAAGTTACGGTTGTATCGAGACGTAACACTAGCGTTCTAGGAGAATTCATCGATTTAAAATTATTGATGGTTAATTTATCGGTAGCTTCCAGCGCAACTTGGCTCTTTGGCTCAATTAACCTCTCACGAAAATTGCAGTCATGATGCCTCTCTGGCTGTTTGCGTACAGCAGATTTTACATCGACAACGAGGCTCTGGTCCCGTACGACCAGGTGGCGCTGAACCTGCTGCAGCTGGTCATCCCGGTGGCTATTGGAGTTATCATCAAGCTCAAATGGCCCAAAGTTGCCCTCCGTATTACCCGCATTGTCAAGCCGTTCGCCCTTTTGTTCGTTCTGTTTGTAGTCGGCTTCGGTTCTTACGTCAACCTGTTCCTGTTCGAGCTGATTGGTAAGCTGTGCACACCTTCATGAATGCTAGCTGTATAGTCCATGGGGTGTTGTACGAGCGTATATGAATAATTTATCTACTGTGCTCCGAAATGTCAGCTGACTTTAAGCTTTGAGTCAAGCGCCCTTTGATCTCATATAATTTTTTTAGTACACGTATAAGTTCGAAGTTGGCTGATCTCATATCTGCATAGCCTTATAGTTTCTGTCACGACGAACAACCGACGTATCCAAGCAGCGAGTGCACGAATTCAGACACCAGTTGCTGCCAGTGCAGTGCATGTAGATTGCGGCACGACATTTTCACTGTTTTCACTGTTATTACTGATAACAGTTTGTTTTGAAATTTGGAACTTTTACTTCGTTTAAATTCTATGCAAGAGCAATTTCCAGCATGGCCCTGATTAGTGCCATGCTGGAAAGGGACTGAGGCAAGTGATGTGTTAATACATTGTAGGAGGACGGAAAATTCGTTTCTTAGAAAAGTTTTTGGAAGCTGTGTTGGCCGAAAAATACACTACTGAGATGAGAAGTTTCCAATCTCGGTAAAAAAATAGCGATACTTTTTATGTGAAGCACATCAAACTCTCATAATTTAGCATAACTTGTCTGTGATATTGATCCTGTGACTTCTTGTTAAACTTTTTTGCGAGACTTACATAAAAAACGTTATAAAATTCCGAAGAGTTCCTATATCAGTAGTGTATTTTTTGCACACATCTAGCCCCAAAGTATTTTCTAAGAAATGACGTTTAAATTTCTACTAAAATCTTCTTGGTAAAAGTTCAAATGTCCAGAAGCACCTCATTCGGACCAAGACGAACAGTGTCGTGTTGCCTGCTATCATACCATAGTTGCAGACAAGACCCAGGACGTACGTACTAAGAATTTAAAAAAACTTCATGATGAATCAGAAGCCAAGCAAATAAGCTCTCTACTTTGGTTTTTCGTTTTTACCATCACCCTGAGTTTCATCATCACTCGCAAAATCGAGTCTGCCGAATAGTTTTCTTTAAGAAGCGACTACCTGACCCGATCTTGTTGAACTTTCCAGTCCAAATCCCCATCATCATTCCGTTCGCGGCGCTCGTGCCCTGGCTTGGATTCCTGTTCGGATTTGTTGTCACCCTACTGCTGCAGCTCGGCCGCAAGCAGGCCGTGGCCATCGCCCTGGAGACCGGCATCCAGAATGTCGGCATCCCCATCCTGGTGCTGCAGTTCTCCATGCCGCAGCCAGACGGCAGTCTCGCAGCCATCGTGCCGCTCATCGTGGCCTTCGTTGACCCCGTGCCGCTGTACTTTCTGCTCGCTGGCAAACGGATTCGCGAGCGTATTCGAAGAAAAACTCACTACAACACTGAGGGCAAGGCGCAGCAGGCTGACGTGGAAGTTGCCGGGCTGGAAGGCGACGGTGATGGCGTCAAGGCCGCTGGTCTGAAAAGCGGCAACGCGGTGGATCTGTCCGAGTACGGCCAGGTTCAGCGCGTCCATGTTGCCGAAACCACATCAGTAGCTTCTAAGGAAAACTGACGCTGGTTGTTCAATGAAAACGAATATTCTTTTTTTACCATTTTACCTTGAGATTCAGTCAGTATTTTGCACTATGCACTGCACCTTTACGTCCGATGTACTGTATGTATAGGAAATCATTGCTCTGACTTCCCGCTATCAGTCTATTACGAGCGTATTTTGTGATAAAAACGGTTCATAAAGTGTAAAAAAATACTGAAGGATTTTTAAAGCAAAATAAAACTCTGGACTTCATAAGACCGATACTTCAGTCGGTCTTACCTTAAACAATGGCAAATTTTTTGTAGAGGAAAGCGTTAGCTTAATTGAGTTTGACAGAAACTCAAACTGAACGGTGAACAGTCATATTCGTCATGTAAACCAACTGCGTGGGTTTATTAGCATCAACGCTTGAATTTTTTAAATATTTAGCTACTTTGACTCAGCTGCCGGGGGCTCCGGGCATCCGGATACAGCGGGGAGGCGTCGCCGCCCATTCCGCTACCCCTTGGCGACCACGGGCAGCTCAGGGAGATCCGGTGTTGCTGGTGTACGCAGCACCGTCTCCCTCCAGAGAGTTCAGGAGGTGAATGGTCGCTCGCCCGGTAGCCCTCAGGTTGCGGACGAGCTAGCCTGAAAACCTCCGCAAGGTCCGGGTTTGGGCCGAGGTAGGTGAGCCTGTCCTAAGTAAAGGCGGGGCATTCACAGATGAAGGGCATTCCTCGCTACCGATTTTCACTGGAGTTGACGATGCCTGGCAAAACAGCCATGTTCCGAGCGAGCCCATGGTCACCGGCCTGATGTCCCTGTGGTTGAGTCCAAGCAGGGCTCTGCGAATGGCGGGGAAAATACAATACAATATTTAGCTACAGAATGGGATATGCGTCTCGCTGCTGCTGCGATGCTGCAGGTGTGAGAGTGAGTTATAAGTCTCTGTGTGTTTTGTACGCTTTGTAACTTCAAGAAAGTTAGCCCGGTTCATTAAAAATTTAAAATCTTTTTTAACCAGAACGATTTTGTTTTTCAGTTCAACGCCTGTATCTCGCGTCTCGCCCTGACAAATCAAAACAATTAAAAATGTCAATTGAATCAGACTCTTCACACCGAAAACGAACACAGTCCACACTGTATATTTCGTGCGCTAGAATGCGGTGGTACATACAGATATGCATTTTCTCTGTCAGAAAAGCGAAAGCAACAAAAGTTTTCTACTTATCTGATATGAAATAATATTAAAAATGTTAGAGAGAAGGACAGATTAGAATGTTCACTGAGGCTGAGAAACACTTTCTCATTCTCCTATCGCTATTTGAAGACGTGCCTAAGCAACAACCAGGGCCAGGCAAAGGTGGGGGAGCATTCTCAATTTGAGCAAGGCTCTATTTAAGTTCAAGCCTGTGGTTAAGAAATTTTCTTAAGAGAAGCCAAAGCTTTGAGACGGCAACTCGGCACAGGCCTAGCACATGATGCTCAATCAAGGACTTCAATACCAGCTCTTACTAGCTATTGGCTGCTTGGCTTGCTTTAGCCATGCCAAACTAAACATTTCCTTCCAGCCCCACCCGATCATTCTGATGACCGAACAACGGCTCGTTGTGAACGTGACAGTGAGTGTGACAGATCCGGTGGTTCAACAGGGAGTTCTTCGCTTCGCTTTGAACGACCTGAAAGTCGCTCGGCTGACTAACGAGACATCCTATCCGTGGTCGGGGAACTCTAGCGTCGGGGAAGAGCACCGATTTCAGCTCACCATCCAGGGCGTGAGGCTCGGCTGGAGCGACCTGTTGATCTCCTTCGATACGAATGCGACAAAGAACTCCGAGCTGGACTACCTGATCAGCGACAATGAGCAAGTGGCTGTGCTGCAAACTCCAAATGCGCTCCAGTCTGTCTATCGGGGCATCCTGATCGCCTTTGTCATCGTTATTGTGTTTGGAATGGGCTGCACCATCGATCTGAATGTTGTGATCAAGCTGCTGAAACGACCAGTAGGCCTCGCGGTTGGATGGTTCACGCAGTTTATTCTGATGCCTCACGTAAGCTTTAAAAAACGTCGCTAGTAATCACCCCGAAATCCATCACATTCGATAGAAATTGAGTGGCTTCACTGAGATCTTGATCGATTTCAATTCTTGCAAGCGATTGAGTTCTCATTTACGCACTACTTCGTTCTGTTACTTTCCCGATCGGCACTGAAAGTTCAGATCCCAAACGTAGGCAGTGCATAAGTCATACTACGAGCTACGTAAATCAAAGCGCTTAAATGCTTTCTGACGCCTTTTTACCCCAGGAATAGGTAGTATAGTTGTATTTACAGTTTTAGGGACCATGAGCAGCCACAACAAAGCCATAGATCTCAAGGGGCCGTATGCAGAAAGCTCTGTCTAGGGTAGTCCGGTCTTGAAAAGCCAGTCCAGACTTGGATTTGGTATGCAGAAACACAAAGTCAGACCGGTCTACTATAGACAGAAGTAGGGTAGCTAGACCATAGATCATAGACTGAACTACCCAGTCAGTCCGGACTAGCTAGTCTATACTAGGCTTTCTGCATACGGCCCAAGGTATACGAGCTACTTTGAACTGAACCACAAAGTCTTCTGACTCGTGCTCACCCGATAATTTGACAGCTGGGTCTCGCAGTCGGTCAGGTGCTGCTTCTGCTGGTACAGGACCTGGACAACGCGAGCGCGTTCGCCTGCGGTATTCTTACACTGTCCTGCTCGCCAGGCGGAGGAAGCAGCAACATGTGGACCCTGCTATTCGACGGCGACCTCGACCTCAGCATGACCATGACCTTTGTCAGCCAGGTGTGCGCCATGTGTAAGTACCAGACACTTTAGAAACTTTATATTGAGTGCATTGTACCGATCAACTCTGAACTTTTCCATCCGCATCTCTAATGCTAAATTAGTAGGAAAAAAACTGAGCATATGCTTTCAAACGATTGCAGTCATGATGCCTCTCTGGCTGTTCGCGTACACTAGATTCTACATCAGCAACGAGACCAGGATCCCCTACGACCAGGTAGCGCTGAACCTGCTGCAGCTGGTCATCCCGGTGACGTTGGGCGTGCTGGTCAAGCTGAAGTGGCCCAAGATTGCCCATCGCCTGTCGCGAAGCATCAAGCCGCTCGCCCTGCTGTTCGTGCTGTTCATAATCGGATTCGGCACTTACATTAACCTGTACCTGTTTGAGCTGATTGGTGAGTCTGTCACAAAGTCTGCTTTTTTAGATTAGAATTTTTACACCATGAACAGCCAGATGTCCCTCGAACTCCTGGTGTTTCCTGTATAATTCTTGAGATTATTTCTCCAATATCGAGAAGGCCCTGGAAAAAATGCAAGGTAAAGATTTTTTATCTGAGGAACACCTTCAACTGTAACCTTCGTTGCCACAGTGAAACAGTCTCGCTTGGAAGTGGACCGTGCTGGAACGCAATTGGGAAGAAGCCAATAAATTTTTAATAGACTGATAAATAACTGACCAAAACTAATCCAGCCAGCCATCGCACCTAAAGTTGGAAATTTTCTGTGATTAATAAGAGGAGAACTGGTTCAGATAGGAAAATGCCAAACGCTTTGCTTTGTGGCACTGATAAGGCCTGTATAGGCAAACTGTCTTTGCAAAAGAAATTTCACTGGCTACTAGCTTATAAGAATAGTTCAGATGCGCAATTACAGCGTCTGTCACCTGAGTCACCTGCAAGCATAGGAATTTTCTTATCAGCAACTGAGCTGCCATGCTCATCAAGCCCCGGGAGCAACGATAGCGAAGCGAAAAAATCTTTTCATAAATTTTATTCGGTCATCAAGGCATTCGAATAGTCGAAAAATACAAAATAGAAAATTTTCATGGCTACTTTTGAGGTTCAGACAATTTCAGCAGACAGAATTCAACGGACTATATGGCCTGTTTTTTCGTGACAGAAAAAATCACTAAAGTCCCGGGTTTTGATTGAGATGTTCCGTGAAGAAATCAGTCAACCTTCGCAGGGATCCAGGAAAGCAAGGAAAGAAACCTTACTGCAAATACAGAGCGTCGCTGTGATCAAATTTCAGCTCAACTGCCGATTATTATTCCATTCGCCGCTCTGCTGCCCTGGCTTGGATTCCTGTTTGGCTACACCGTGGCCATTATAATGCGACTCGGCCGCAAGCAGGCCATCGCCATCGCCCTGGAGGCCGGCATCCAGAATATCGGCATCCCGATCCTGGTGCTGCAGTTCTCCATGCCGCAGCCGGACGGTAGCCTCGCAGCCATCGTGCCGCTCATCGTTGTCCTAGTCACCCCCATGCCGCTCTACTTCCTGCTGGCTGGCAAGAAGATTCGCGAGCGCTTCTCGCGCGACAGTCAGTACGAGCTGGATGGCGAGGGCGGCGGCGAGGACTCCGTCGATGCAACTGCCGTGACAAACGACGCCTTCAAACAAGAGGGTCTGAAGAGTGGCCTCACTGTGGACCTGACGGAGCACAACCAGCACATTCAGCACAAGTCCACCGAGAACTTAGTCGACTTGGAGAGGAAGTTTTGAAGAGCTTTGCAGATTTGATGAGTGGCACGAAAGTTGTCGAATGCGCAATTACGAGTATTTAACGACAACACCGGGTATTGTCCTATAAATCCTCAAAAAATACTGGGAAAAATACAAAATCTGTGCAAAATAGAATGCATTAAACCTGTTGACTAAATTTTGCTTAAAAATTCGTACAATGCATTCGAACTGAATGGTTTTTCATGAGAACACTTACAACACTGTATTAGTACTGTAGTACGAACAAAGCTAAATTAAAAAAAAGATTTTAATGAAATAAACATGCCAATTTGTTGATAACCTATGCGTTGATTACAGTAAAAATGATATTTGTTTGTTTGGTTTCTGCTTGTGTTTTTCGGCATCTTTAACAAAAACACGTTCATTCGCACCGGTTCTGACTGTATTAAACCTTATGATCAAGCCTAATCAGAATAAGTTTAAGCTGGAATAGTCTACAAAATAAAAGATTGTTACTTGGCAGACGCTCCCGGAAGCAGTCCGGCCTCCTTCGCCAGGAAGTAGAAGTACGAGTCCTGCTTAGCCAGCAGGTCCCGAGGAGGCGCGAACTCTCGGACCCGACCGCTGTCCAGCACCATCACCCGATCCGAGTCCATGATGGTGGCCAGGCGATGGGCGATGATAATCACGGTGCTGTCGGCGAACTGCTGTCTCACGGTGGCCATGATCAGCGAGTCGGTCTCCAGGTCGACAGCGGCCGTGGCCTCGTCCAGCACGAGGAGTCGACTGCGCCGCATGAGCGCTCTGGCCAGACAGACGAGCTGGCGCTGTCCTACCGACAGGTTGGTGCCGCCCTCTCCGCACTCGTGCGCCAGTCCCGCTGACAGACCGCGAGCCCAGCTGGACAGGTGCGCCGCATCCAGAGCAGCCCACAGCTCCTCGTCTGTGCGCTCATCGAACGGGTCCAGGTTCGATCTGAGACTGCCGCTGAACACAGTCGGCTCCTGCGGCAGGATGGTCAGAGCTGAGCGCAACGAGTGCAGGCCCAGCCGGTCGATTCGGACTCCGTCCACCTCGATGTGGCCAAAGGTCGACTCGATCAGACGGAACAGGCCCAGCGTGAGGCTGCTCTTCCCCGCTCCAGTTCGACCCACAATGCCCACCTTGTGACCCGGCTCAAAGCTCACGCTGATGCCCTGCAGCACCAGGTCGAGTCCCGGTCGATAGCGAGTGGCGTAGTTACAGAACTCGACTCGACCTCTCGAAGGCCAGCCAGAGGGAGGCAGCGAGTCCGTTGTCCACGGCGCCTCCGTCTCCAGATTTGAGTACTCGTTAAGCCGCTCCACAGCCACGGTGTTGGTCTCCAATTTTGTCAACTCATGCACCAACCACTTAAGGTAGTCAGATATTTGAAGAGCGTAAGACACAGACAGTCCAACGAGACCGGGAGTGAGCGAGTCGCGACCAAGGACCGCTAGCAAAGCGGCAATCACCACTGCAGCTGTTCCAAGAAGTTCCAATCTGAAGCCGAGCCACCTGTTTGAAGCCAGCTTTAGGAAGTAAAACCTGCGATGATTTTTTTCGAGAATATAAAGTCATACACAAAGACAATAAATCAGTAAGACTGACTGAAGCTTGTTACAGCCATAGGACTTAATTGAAATTTAGTTTTTGCAGATTCTTTCCGCTTTCTAACGGTACAGTTTCCATAAGTCACCTTCAATGCGTACGAGTAATACTGTACAACGCCTACCTGGATCACCAAGCTGTTGACTTTTTATTACCCATTTTTATATTTAACAAACAATAAATGAATTCTCAAAAATCATATCTGCTTCTCACCTTGAATTATTATCAACTCGATAGTCTGATATTCCGACAAACCGCTGCTGCTGACGGAAAGCTCGAATGACCGCCGCGCCAGCGATGGACTCGCTGAAGTTCGTGAGTATCGGAGATCGCGATCTCGAGTCCAAACGACGGCTTTGCCGAGAGATGGGCAGGTAGAAAACCTGAATACCTGCGTAGATAATGCCGAGAGGAACTACTGCGGCAAGAAATATTGGCGTCGTGTACGAAATGACAATTATGCAAGACACTGTGGCCATAAAGCTTTCCAAGTTATCGTTGACTATCATCGGCAGCTCTCGATCAACAACTTCCATGTCCTTGCTGAACCTGTTAACGATTCGACCAGTCGGTGTGGTATCGAAGAAACTCATCGGAACTCGAAACAGACGAGTCAGCAAAGACTTGTGGATTGAACGAGATGCTCTCAGTGCGGAGTAGACCCCCATTACAGCATATATACCAACAAGGACAACAATTCCTACTCCGAAGATACCGTAAATGCTGAGGTAGTAGTCATTTATGTCTCGAAGGTATGCAGAGTTGTTCAGGTTTCCAGTGACGCTAGCATTCGAAAAGAGCGGGTCTGAAGTCCAAGTGGACAGCCACACGCTGCTGGCAATGTTGACAGCTGTGTAAGCGAGATGCGCCATTATGGTCATCAGACCCAGATGATATCCACGAGCTGCGATGTAAAATACATACGACTTAAGAGACACGCTTCCGGATTCCATTGTCTCCTCGTCAATCAACCGTCCGGATTGCTCAGCAGCCTTCCTGGTACCGTCCACATCTTCATCACGCGATGGTAGCTTCTCAGATGTTAGTTGGCTGATCCTGCAACAGAAATTTGAAAGCATGCAAGTGTTGACAACGAGTGGGTTCTGAAATTTGTAGTAGTATGGTTGAGCAGAAAACCCTCTGGGTAAATTACTTAGACGTTTGGCGCACAATCGAAGGCCTCTTCGAGTCAAGTCTGTCGGCAGTGTCTGTGCAGTGGCTGTTTACTGAGCTCGACGCCTGACTGGCGTGCTGAGGTGGCGAAGATTGACTTGGAGACGCTGCAACCACAGCCGGACTCTCTGCAGCTGCTTCGTGAGCAGAGCTTGTGCAGCTCGCGAGTCTCTGCAAGATCTTCGCTTTCTCCGCCGCCAACTCTTCGTCTTCTTCTTCTTCCTCTGGGGCTGCCGCGGCGATTTCTGCGATCGAGACGCTGACGTCGCGAGATCTGCTGGCTCGCTTCCGCTCTCCGTCATGTAGGAAGAACTCCTTCAGGAAACTCGCGAACGGCCCATCGTGATCCAGCAGATGCTCGTAGCTGCCCTGCTCGCTGATGCGACCGTTGTCAATGACGACAATCTCGTCTACGTGAGGCAACCAGTGAATGCCGTGAGTGACGAGAATTCGAGTCTTGTCACGAAGAAGACCAGACTTTCCAATCACCTAAAATGTACCAGTTTATCCTTAGGTTTTACCAACAATTAACAATACAGTAAGCAACTACGAGCTATTTTATCCATCTTTAAATGCAGACAATAGAGGCCCTGAATCATTATGCTGACCTCGTGGAAGAGCTTCTTGCCGACATGCGAGTCCACGGCTGCCAGAGGATCGTCCAGTAGGTAGATGTCGCTGTCTTGGTAAACGGCCCTCGCTAGGCTCACTCGCTGCTTCTGTCCTCCAGACAGGTTGATCCCGCGCTCTCCGATCTCAGTCGCATCGCCCGCAGTCAGCAGCTGCAGGTCCTTTTCGAGCTGACACGCGCGCAATGCTTCATCGTAGCGAGCTTGGTCGAAGTCGCGACCGAACAGAATGTTGTCCCTTACGGTCAGGTTTTGAATCCACGCTTCCTGCGGCACGTACGCCACTGAGCCCTGCTCATTTGGGTTTCGTTTAGACTGAGTTCATTACTATTAAGGGCACTGAACGTTCCTTAAAACAGTTTCTGCTGATACTTAATTATTGATGCTTTTTTCGACAGAGAGTCGACCATACAGTAAAAAGCAAACACAGCGTCTCACCCGAACTGTCTTGAATTTACATACACCGTTTGCATTATCAAACGTCGATATAGAAGTACCACAAACGAAGCACAAATATGTATTCAACTACTCACCCGAGTAGTGATTCTGCCACAGAATTTCACAGTTTCGCCCAAAACGGATTGCAGCAGAGACGACTTTCCGCAACCGACTTTGCCAACAATTGCGATGAGTTTACCTTTAGGTACTTGAATGTTCACGCTGGAGATCATGAAGTTGTAGTGAAGCATTCTATTAGTGTTATTTAAATGTAATTAATAATTACTTATTTCAGCACCAACGAAACTAAACGCCTCTCCTTACTCTTTCAGCAGCGGTTCGGAATCAGTTCGTTTCCATCCAAAAGAGGCGCCTTCGATTTCTACCGAGTTGCCATCTGAAACATTTTTTCAAGGACGTGAAGCACCACAAAGGTATAAAGCGTGCATACCTGCAAGATACCACTCACCTGGAGAGCTTGGAAGCTTCAGAACACTCGACTCATCAATGTCGTCTTCAAACAGAAAACTCTGGATGCGCTTAATAGACACGTAGGCCTGTTTGAAAAGTCATGGAAGCTATGTTTAAAAGATTTTTGGACACTAAAAATTTGAAAAGCGCTGCGAAAAATGACCTACATTCACGGTTTGCGTAACTGTCAATGGAAGCACCATGATGGGAAAACGCAGAATGTTGAAAAGCGTCAAAGATACAAACGCCTTGCTTGCAGTGAGAATATGATCATCACCAGAGTAGATGTACGTGATGAAAGTGAGCACCATCACGAGGAATGGAGCCACTGTCCACATGATGATCACAACTGAAAACAGGTAGGACATCTGGCCCAAAAATCCCACTTCTGTGCGTCGTACGTGGCTGATTTTCTGCTGAAACGATGGTTCCCATGCGTACAGCTTGATCACCTTCATCGCATTGAGCACTTCGTTAAGCAGCTTAAGCCGCTCATCCTTTGTCTTCATTTCCTTCTCTTCCAGCTTCTGCGCCTTGGCCATGATGTAGCCGTTGACTGGAATTATCACAACGAAAATTCCGATTCCCGCAAGAACTGCCGTGCCAAGCTGAGCCCACAGCATCACCAAAGCGATTACGATTTGGACTGGAGACACCAGCACCACCCAGAAGGAAGCTGCAGTTAATTAAGAAACATTCAGTTTTTGTTAGGAATAAAAAATCAGGCTTCTGCAAATTCATTGAAATAAAAACTTACGTATGGAGTCTGCGATTTTGTTTGAGTCAACAGTCATGAGATTGACAATTTCGCCAACTGTTGACCTCGCTCTCGATTCTTGTGTCAGCGTCAAAGACTGAAGTAGTTTGGTGGTTTGATACCAAAGTATTTTGAATGCAACCACTCAGACATCGCTTTGAAATAGAAATACACTAATTACCTTGCGGTAAATTGAAGCAATCAATGCTGAACGGAACTTGATTCCGCAGGTGAGACTCAATTGAAACGAGGCATGAAAAGTAATGCTGCTCAATACGGCTACTACAAAGAAGAGAAAAGTGTACAAAATTCAATGCCACAGCTCTTCTCCGTTGGTGGAAAAGTTGATCAAACTTTCCAGGAGAAACGGATTGGCGAATGCCAACAACCCGTGGATCATCATGATGGACCAGGACAGAATCAGCTGGCTTCCGAATGCTTTCCAAAGTGCTGGAAGAAGCTTGCGTCGGTGGCGACCTCCAGCGCCATCTCTACTGTCACTGCTGTGCTGCTGGTCGCCCTCCGAGTCGCCCGAATCGACCAGCTGCTCCGTGTCTGCATTGACTCGATGATGAGTAAAGCTCGGATTCTCTCGCTGCTCGGCCGCGTCACGCTCGCCTCGTGACAGCGCCACCAGCGGAGGGAAGTAGCGCACAAACTCTCCGTGCACAGTCCGAACTCGCAGTGACGGGTCTAGCCGGTTCACGTCCGCCTCTCCGATCTCCTTCCTGTACGCGTTCAGCACGGATCGGTCAAGCCAGGAAAACGTCAGTCGCGAAATGATTGACGAGCGGCACTCGGCGAACACCGGCTGTCGCTCCGCCGCTGGCACCGCTCCCGCCGCTCCCGCCGCTCCATCCGATCTAGTCGCAGTCGGAGAGTCGTCCGCCTCGTCTGCAGGCGTCAGACCGGAGTCGTAGATACAGGTGAGGACCAGCTGAGTCAGCAGCAGAGCCAGGTACGATGAGAACGTCGTCAGACCGTAGACGTCTAGAACTGAGCCCTGCAAGAATTCCAAACTACTGAATGAGCCACTTATAATTGTGGGAAGAACTTTTCGGGTACTCATAGTTATGAGTAAAATAACCATTTAAAAAGCAGCATACCGCTTCACTTACAGCATCCGAGGACATGATGATCCTGGTGTACAACACGGGAACCGACACCAGCAGAGACATCATGTAGAAGAAGAACATCATCGCTGATGCTCCAATCAGCCTCTTCTGCTCCACCGATTGCACAACCAGACACACAATCTGGAATGTGTGTGTGTGTGTCACAGTTTTGAGGTGTCTGTCACAGCTTCTCAATCTCTCACAACGCGCTCGTCAGTCCGCACTCACCAACGCCACTACCAGAACACTCGGCGACACGTAGCTGATCGCGTCCGGCTCTTCTCCGCTCGCCTCTTGCGACGCAGCCTTCAGCAGGTCCATGAATGGAGCGACGACCAGCAGTGCTGACACCAGCTGTGGATGGTTGCGCAATTCTCGTGTCACCTTTGCTTTACCCGTCATTGATCGACATTATAAGGAGTCATTACTAGTGGATTTGCTCCATGCCTGTATGAACGGGACTCACCACTTTGGCAGTGAAGAGTCGAGTCCATCTGACCGAGTAGCTCGGGAAGGACCTGAGGTACACGAGATACGGAATGAAGAGGAGCAGCAGCGCAGCTGAAGGCAGTGCGAGCGCGGACTTGCAGAAGCAGTCGCTGAACACGGGCCTGGCGCTGTTCCAGCTCACTGCCTCGTCCTATATAGAGACAGTGACAGAGACGATCAAGTTTATTAGTACCTTTTATGCTGAATCTTAATGCGTCACAATGCTAGAAAAAAATTAAGGTCTAGGATCTTACGAAAAAGACGTTTTTGCAGAACCCGGTGAAGTTTATTGTCATTGCCTTCAGCGGATCTTTCGAAGAAGAAATCGTTGTCTGTTTTACCTTCTTGTTTTAGCTCGTGAGGCTGCGAATGAAAAAATGAATAAGTGAAAAATACTTTTGAATGGAGCGGAATTGTAAATGGGCAAGTGTCGTCATTTTATGAACTGCTGCAAGGGAAGCCACAGCACTTATCTCTCGAATTGCATTCGGATGGCGCAATCCGTGAAAATGAGTGCCTTCGAGCCTAGCGCTGACCTATATGTTAGCCCTGTTAGGGCTTTTGTTTATCTAATCTATACCCAGAATACGCTGGGCTACAACACTTTAGACCTGGAGTAAAACCACTGTGTGCTGTATTTTAAACTCTAAAGGTATCATTCTGACACAGTTTTGCAGTGCATGCATGTGTATTGCAAACGCATTAAAACTTTTCGATTTAGTAGTTATTGAACTGCGGGCGCAGTGATTCATTTGAATGGAATAGGAATAATTTACTGAGAAAACAAGGGGAGTTACAATATTCAAATCAAAAGCAAGCGCAAGTATAAATTAATGTCCGTCTCTCAAGGCATGGTGTTGTCACCGGGCTCACAGGCTGCAACAGCCCACGTTTGAAAAGCTCTTCTGCCGAAGTCTCTAGATGGTCGAGTTGAAGTCGTCGACGTCAAGACTTGGACGCGCATCCACTTGAAATGACCATTTAGGACTACAAGGAGCATCTCGCCCTCCATAGAGCCTCAAAATCGAGTTAAAGGCGGGACTAGGGCCCTTCCGGCTACGGCCACAGGTGCAGCGAAACCGGTGCCGGTGGCGTCAGCAGCTTCCGGCAGTCGGGTTACGCACTGGTGAGTTGCTCGTTGACTGATGGCTGTATGACTTGAACGGCTTCACGCCATACATGACTGCAAGGGCCTCCTTGTCCAAACTGGAATCGTGCAACGATTTAGCAACGAGCGTGGAGCAAGAGCGAACGGCTCGTCGATACCTTCGACTCAATGACTACAGGACCGCTCCGATACGTAGGATGATGCGTCGCAATCGAGTAGCAACGGCTTCTTGTCGTCAAAATGTGCGAGGACTGGCGCCTTGCGGTGCAGTCGTTGCAGCAGCTCCAGCTTCAATGATTGGTTGGACATAAAGTTCCCGAAATAGTTGACTATTTTATGGAACTTGCGGAGCTGCGTCACGTCCTGTGATGTCACGTCACGTGGGTGATGGCTCAAACGTTGTCCGGCAGCAGATGCAGACTGGAGGAGTCGATCTTTGCGCCCAGGTAGCAAACGCTATTCTGCTTGAAGTCGCACTTGCTCAGGCCCCAGCGCGATCTGCTCTGACGCAACCTCTGCAGCACCAACCTCTGCAGAATGCAGGTAACTCTCGTCGTTGACGTCGGTGACCATCAGATCGTTCATAAAGCAGCCGATATGGGAAATCGACTGCAGCAGGCTCTCCGTATGGCAGGAGAAATTTCGAACCGCAGGCGGGTGTAGCGCAGCAGACACTGCAATGTTCAAGAGGAAACTGAGAATAGGCCTGCGACAAGCTGAGCTTTGTAATTTTTTTCCGCGGGCCAGCTTAGCAAAAGCTCAACTATCCGTAGCAACGGATTTTCTTCCGGCTCAACGCTGACATTGACCGACTGCTCGGCATTAGATGCGAATCGAACCATCCGACTTGAGAACCAGCACAAACGGTAAAGCTTAGTCCGAGCTTTTGACTTGCTCGAACACACCTTGATTAATTTTCTTGTCGAGCTGAGTCTCCGCTCTGGCCTTGAGTGCGAATGGAACGCTGCGTGCTATGAAAAATTGAGGCCTGGTATGGGCCCTCCTATGCAGCTGCACGGACGGTCCATTGTAACTTGCCGAGCCGGTTGATCAGGCCAAGGATCCTGGGTTCTCGCTGTCCTTTCGCATCTGCTTGTTGTCAGTCCCAATCGATCAGCCTCCTGCCGCTAGCACCCGAACGGTGACTCTGCCGAGCAAGGACCAGCTCCCCAGAGTACGCGCGAAGCTGTGCGTTGGCAGGCTAAAGTTTAGGCGAACCCCGAAAAACTGATCGAAAGGTGTCTGATGATGTAAGCGAGATGGACGCACTGGTGTCAATCTCCATGCAAACGAGCGCGCCTTTGATGTAGACCGTGGTCTTGATTGCGGAATC
Organism: Macrostomum lignano; assembly: GCA_002269645.1. Classification (NCBI taxonomy): domain Eukaryota; kingdom Metazoa; phylum Platyhelminthes; family Macrostomidae; genus Macrostomum; species Macrostomum lignano. The sequence goes on from NIVC01004523.1 coordinate 17,700, forward strand.
TTTCCTCTCCGTTTAGCAATGACATGCAGTGAGTTGGCTACCTCTCAACCCTCAACTGTCGCACCGAGGGATTTGCGCAACAACTAGCCGCTGTTGGCGACTTGCAGGAGGCAGCAGCTGTGTGGCCTAGCTTAGAACAGTTGCAGTACTTCTTGTAGGCAAAAGGACAATTCGCCGCTACATGCTGGCTGCGACAGGTCCTGGAAGCAGCGCTTGACCGTCGTTGGTTGCTTGGCAATCTGGATTCTGGAGGACCTCCTAGCTAGCAGATTTGAAGAAAAGAAGAAAAATGCTTACGCAACCGCCAAGCCAGGTCATCACATATAAAATATTTTGTTTAAAGATTTTCTACATTACCGCTAGTAGCTACGAGCTCGTACGCGGGCCAAAGATTGCTCAAAACAATGTACAGTCGGTTAGGACCCATTTGTAAACTGATTTGAGTAATTTCGATTTAGCCTATGTACTGGTGGTAAGGTGAACCGGCATTATGGTGCATACTAACAAGGTAAAATGCGTGTGAAAGAGCATATACGCTCGTAAGCAGTAACAAATTATGTACACTGTACTGTGTTTTTTTGGGCCAAACGTTTCTAATTCTAGAATGCACTTACGACCGCACTACTGGTGCTATTCAACAGCGTACATATTGCAGCGCAACCTGTAGTATTGCAACCTGTAGTAGATATCCTCAAAACAGTTGACTTAATTGACGAAAGTAATTGAAATAGGCTTCACATTTTCTAAGCGTAAGCCATTTCTAAGCCTTGAAACAGCTCAGCCGCAGCGTACGCATCGCAGGCTGAGTACGGCTGTTCAGTCCAAGGACTGGGGTTCGCCTCACACACCCTCAATTACCTAAGCTAACTCTGGCACCCATTTTACAACTGTCTTGTCCAAGGTCACAGATTTTTCCGAGTGGTTTGAGTATCGAACCTCTGACCTATCATTCGTGAGGCAAAAAACAAAATCCCAGACTTTGCGGCAGCCAGTTGCACCATGGCATTACCGCTTTCCGAACTCGGAAATAATTCAAACTATTAAAACTTGGTTTGACAACACAAGCAATTATCAAACGGCCATCCGTTTCCAAAAAAGCTTTCACAGGCCGCCATACCCCAAAAAGCTTGAGAACGACTTGTTTTAAATTGAGCTTGCGTATTTCAGTAAAAGTTTGTCATCTCCTTGGGACTGTAAGACCTATAGGTTCGCTTGAGACCGTTAGAAGTGTGTCACTCAGTTAGACTCAGTGTTAGACTCAGTACTGACGAGGATGTGCCACTATCATAGAGCCTCAGGTAAAAAAAGTGAGAATCTTCATCTTGGCGAAGCCAGCAGCTTCCTTACCTGCAGCTACGCGACCGAATTGAACCGGCTGCTGGTTCAGCAAAGTCCAATAAGTTATCTACAATAAGCAGATAGTTGTTGAATGCCTCCATTTATCTTAGGGCTTATTTTGTGAGCCTGGAGTGAAATGGGCGTTAGCCATCCACCCCTCCTCGCGCTGTACTGTGTGCCGCCTTTGTGCGCCCGTCCTCTCTACCCCTCTGTGGGGTGGGGGGGGGGGTTGCTCACCCGCATATTTACCTGCGCGCCACCCTCTCTGCTCTGACGTTGCAGGTCAAAAAAATTTTTTGATTCTTTTTTTCTTTTATTCTCGTTTGCTCGCCTGTTTATTTCTTATGTTCTTTGCCAATTACCTTGCGTGAAATTAGCCAAATAAACCTATCGGTTCCAAAGGGACGCTTTCCCCACCTCTCGCGCTGCTTCGTGCCATAGATTTTTGCCTGCCTGCTGTTTGTCTCTTTTGCTGTTGGGTGTGATTAGTTAATTATCACGAAGCGTCCGCCAACATAAGTTTTTTAATGTCACCACGAAATATTCCTTTTTACGTTCTATTTGATAAAAACTGCAACCAATTTGGCCACGGCTCAGCCTGACGCAGCCGCAGCAATTTTCCATAGACAGCCACCGCTAGCGGCAACCAATTTGGTAAAAACTGCGAGCTATTTTGCCAGCTTGAAGATAGCAGCTCAATAGCATAACAATAACGATAAAGAATGTTAACAATACATGCACGAAGTCAGAACATTATGTCCTCAGCATTCAAGCACCGATTGAAGTACGTCTGGGAATGGTTGATCCAGCGCAGGCACTTGAGAGGCGTGATGCAGTTCAGTGCTTGCTGCACTTCTCTCTTCAGAATGCGCATCCTGTGCTGATGCAGTGTCGCACCTGCTGCAGCAGCCAGTCCAGTATCTGCCACCTCGCGCTGAATGGCAGGTGATTGCAATTGCGTTTTCAGCTTGGCCTTCAGCGCTGAGCCTGCGTACTCCGCCGGGTTGATGAACGGCGAGTATGGAGGCAGGAATCGGTGAGCATGACCTTCAGACATCCCAGGTACGGCCCACGATTCGCCATCAGAGCAGCTGCTATCTTCAAGCTGGCAAAATAGCTCGCAGTTTTTACCAAATTGGTTGCCGCTAGCGGTGGCTGTCTATGGAAAATTCTATGTCTATGGTCAGGCTGAGCCGTGGCCAAATTGGTTGCAGTTTTTATCAAATAGAACGTAAAAAGGTATAGTTTTGATTAAATTTACGCTCGTAAATGTAAGTTATAGGCAAGCAACAGATAGACCAACAAGTATATTATCGCAAAGACAATGCTGTCCGAAGAACACAGCCAAAGCGCTTACTTTTGAAGTATAAAAAATTACAGGGGGCACTTTCAATGCGTTGCAACGAATGACAGCCAAAACGAGTAGCAACCGAAGAGACGATCAGTCAAATCGTAAATGGAATTTGAAAGTGAGCAACCTAAATAAGCATCAAAGCACGAGTTTTAGCGATTTTAACAACATTGTTAAACGATACAGACGACTTTAAGGCTTTATTAGGAATATTTTCAGGCTATATAGGTTAGCTCGTAACTTGGCTTCCAAAGATTATTGGCACTGCTGTGCGGATTGTTTATATTTTATTTTTTATTTTTAAATACCATAATTCAATTCTATCCAGTTTAAAGCAAATATTTGTCATCTTTAGAAGTTCTAAGCTAATTTTGATAAATCAGACACCTTCTACAATATACAACTCAAAAAACTTTGTAAGTCGTTGTGCATCTAAACAAAGCAAATTGCAGAAGTACCATCCAGTTTCATTCTCACAAAAGCACTGGGTCGATCAGTTACTTAGCCGACGTTCCGGGAAGCAGTCCGGCCTCCTTCGACAGGAAGTGGAAGTACGAGTCCTGCTTAGCCAGCAGGTCCCGAGGAGGCGCGAACTCTCGAACCCGACCGCTGTCCAGCACCATCACCCGATCCGAGTCCATGATGGTGGCCAGGCGATGGGTGATGATGATCACGGTGCTGTCGGCGAACTGCTGTCTCACGGTGGCCATGATCAGCGAGTCGGTCTCCAGGTCGACAGCGGCCGTGGCCTCGTCCAGCACGAGGAGTCGACTGCGCCGCATGAGCGCTCTGGCCAGACAGACGAGCTGGCGCTGTCCTACCGACAGGTTGGTGCCGCCCTCTCCGCACTCGTGCGCCAGTCCCGCTGACAGACCGCGAGCCCAGCTGGACAGGTGCGCCGCATCCAGAGCAGCCCACAGCTCCTCGTCTGTGCGCTCATCGAACGGGTCCAGGTTCGATCTGAGACTCCCGCTGAACACAGTCGGCTCCTGCGGCAGGATGGTCAGAGCTGAGCGCAACGAGTGCAGGCCCAGCCGGTCGATTCGGACTCCGTCCACCTCGATGTGGCCAAAGGTCGACTCGATCAGACGGAACAGGCCCAGCGTGAGGCTGCTCTTCCCTGCTCCAGTTCGACCCACAATGCCCACCTTGTGACCCGGCTCAAAGCTCACGCTGATGCCCTGAAGCACCAGATCGAGTCCCGGTCGATAGCGAGTGGCGTAGTTACAGAACTCGACTCGACCTCTCGAAGGCCAGCCAGAGGGAGGCAGCGAGTCCGTTGTCCACGGCGCCTCCGTCTCCAGATTTGAGTACTCGTCCAACCGCTCCACAGCCACGGTGTTGGTCTCCAGTTCCGTTACCTGGCGCACCATCCAGTTAAGTGCATCAGAGATTTGCAGAGCGTAGGACACTGAGAGTCCAACGAGACCGGGAGTCAGCGAGTCGCGACCGAGCACCGCAAGCAGTGCGGCCATCACCACTGCCACACTGCCCAGCAGCTGTAAGCGGATTCCGAGCCATCGGTTGGAAGACATCTTGAGATAATGAAACCTGAAGTGAGATTATATTGTGTTAATTGTTGAAAACAAATTAAAGCATTTTATTCTAGCTCGGATTAATCTATGCTACAAACGAAGAGTTTTGATTCAAACCGATTATTGTTGTCCACTCGGCTGTCAGATATTTTGAAGAACCGCTGCTGCTGTTGGTAGGCCCGAATGACCGCTGCTCCAGCGATGGATTCGCTAAAGCTATTTAGAATCGGAGATCTGGAGCTAGACTCTAATCTGCGACTTTGACGAGATACGGGCAGGTAAAATACCTGAATGCCAGCATAAACAATTGCGAGCGGAACTGCAGCAGATATAAAGATTGGTGTTGTCAATGAGATAACAACGAAGCATGATATTGTGGTCATAAAACATTCGAGGAAATCGCTAATTACTCGCGGAAGCTCTCTGTCGATAACTTCTACATCTTTGCTGAATCGGTTTACGATTCTCCCAGTCGGAGTTGTATCGAAGAATCTCATCGGAACACGAAACAGACGATTTAGCAGTGAATCATGAATTCGCCTGGACGCTCGAAGGGCCGAGAATGTATCTGTGAGTGAATAGGCTGTCACGATGGTTAAAATGGCCACTCCAAAAATACTGTATGTACCGGTATAGTAGCCACTGAGTTCTCTTAAATAAGCGGAGTTGTTACTGTTGCTGGTTACTGACGCGTTTGAGAACAACGGGTCCGATGTCCAAGTGGCCAGCCAAATGCTACTCGCAACTATTACAGCCGTATAGATCAGGTGAGCACAGAGAATGAAAACAACAAGCGGCATCCCGCGGGACACGACATAAAACAGGTACGATTTTGCTGAGACCTGTCCCGATTCAACCACTTCGTCTTCTATGACTCGGCCAGCTGTCTCTTCTGTTTGTATTTGCATCACTCTGCTATTTTCTGCGGTCTCCTCCTCTACCAGATTGAATACAGCCGGGATCCTGGTTTTTTTTAGCAAAATTAGACAGCATAATTCTTGTAAGTATTATTATATATTATTACCTCATTACCTCATTTTACAGCAACCTACCTTACAGTTTGACCCTCAGAATTGCTCAATGCTACATTATTTTTGTGTCTTTCGGCAGTATCGAAGCAGTGGCTGTTTACTGAGCTGGACATCTGACGGACGTGCTGAGGTGGTGGAGATTGACTTGGAGACGTTGCAACCACAGCCGGACTCTCTGCACATACTTCGTGAGCAGAGCTTGTGCAGCTCGCGAGTCTCTGCAAGATTCTCGCTTTCTCCGCCGCCAACTCTTCGTCTTCTTCTTCTTCCTCTGGGGCTGCCGCGGCGATCTCTGCGATCGAGACGCTGACGTCGCGAGATCTGCTGGCTCGCTTCCGCTCTCCGTCATGTAGGAAGAACTCCTTCAGGAAACTCGCGAACGGTCCATCGTGATCCAGCAGATGCTCGTAGCTGCCCTGCTTGCTGATGCGACCGTTGTCAATGACGACAATCTCGTCTACGTGAGGCAACCAGTGAATGCCGTGAGTGACGAGAATTCGAGTCTTGTCACGAAGAAGACCAGACTTTCCAATCACCTAAAATGTACCAGTTTATCCTTAGGTTTTACCAACAATTAACAATACAGTAAGCAACTACGAGCTATTGTATCCATCTTTGATTGCAGACAATAGAGGCTCTGAATCATTATGCTGACCTCGTGGAAGAGCTTCTTGCCGACATGCGAGTCCACGGCTGCCAGAGGATCGTCCAGTAGGTAGATGTCGCTGTCTTGGTAAACGGCCCTCGCTAGGCTCACTCGCTGCTTCTGTCCTCCAGACAGGTTGATCCCGCGCTCTCCGATCTCAGTCGCATCGCCCGCAGTCAGCAGCTGCAGGTCCTTTTCGAGCTGACACGCGCGCAATGCTTCGTCGTAGCGAGCTTGGTCGAAGTCGCGACCGAACAGAATGTTGTCCCTCACGGTCAGGTTCTGAATCCACGCCTCCTGCGGCACGTACGCCACTGAGCCCTGCTCATTTGGGTTTCATTCAGACTCAGTTCATTACTATTAAGGGCACTGAACGTTCCTTAAAACTGTTTCTGCTGAGTATACTTAATTATTGATGCTTTTTTCGACAGAGAGTCGACCATACAGTAAAAAGCAAACACGAACGTCTCACCCGAACTGTCACGGCACCGCTGACTTTGTGCGTCTCACCGAGAATAGACTGCAGTAAAGAGGACTTTCCGCAGCCAACTTTTCCAACCAAGGCCACTAGCTTTCTGTGCTGCACCGAAATGTTTACACTGAATGGATGGATGCGGTTTCATTATAAATTGCATATGGATTTCATAATCAAGACACGAATATATCGCAAAATTAAATAAAATCACTGTTTTAAAAGAGGCCTTGGGTCGTCTCGATTCCAAGTAAAGGACGCGTGTTGGATTTCGATCGGGTTTTCGTCTAAAATTGAGCAAGGAGTGCTCGCAGCAGTATTTATGATTTAATTATGATAATGAGCGTAATGAGTTTACTTTGTTACTGCTGTCATAAATGGGGCCTTACTTTCAGTAAATGGAAGTTTTGATACAGTCATTTCATCTATCTCTTTCTCTGAAAGAAATTCCTCAATCCTTTTCACCGAGACGTACGCCTAAAATTGTGAAGTCGAGTTTTGTTTACTCGCGAATATACTGATGACGGAGTTAAGACTTTTGAACTCACATTGACAGCCATTGAGACAGCAGTGGGCAGCATTGAGATAGGAGTTCGGATAATATTAAAAAGCGTCAAAGAAACGAACGCCTTGCTTGCAGTGAGCACGTGGTCGTCCCCATAGTAAGTAAAAGTTACAAAGGTAGCTGCCATTACAAAGAATGGAGCTACAGTCCAAAGAATGAGCACAGCAGAGAAGAGGTACGATACCTGTCCCAGGTATTTGACTTCCGTGCGTCGAATCTTTGCGATCTTCTGCAGAAACGATGGCTCCCATGCGTACAGCTTAATCACTTTCATTGCGCTGATTACTTCGTTAATCGCTTTTAGTCGAGCATCCTTGATCTGCATCTCTTTTAATTCGAGCATTTGCGACTTTCTCACGATGAAGATTTCGATAAAAACAATCAGAATGAAAATGCCCAGACCTACTAGCACGGCCGCCCCCAGCTGAGCCCATAGCAAGGCTAGGGCGATGAATAACTGAATTGGAGCAGAAAACATGATCGGCAGTAGGTCTATAAGGAAAGAGCGGTTGGTTTCTTACCTCTATGTAATATTACAAGTAGATTTGATTAAAATATCACAAACTTACAAAAGGACTCAGCGATTTTTCCTGTGTCGACAGTCACCAAGTTGACAATTTCACCAATAGACCGCTTAGCCCTGCATTCGTGAGATAGACTAAGTGACTAAAACAAGTTTTAGTTTAAAGAAACAACTTTTGATTCAAGGTTCAGTGCAGCTTAGAAAAGCAAAAAAAATTCAATGGTACAAAACTAACCTTTCTAAATATCGAAGAACTAAGAGCTGATCGACTCTTACTATCGCAGATGAGGCTCATTTGAAAAGAGGCGTGAAGACAAATGCTTTTCAAACAGGAAACAATAAAAAACAAAACTACGTATAATATTCCATGCCAAAGTTCTTCATTGCTGCTTGAAAATGATATGAGCAACTCCAGAATAAATGGGTTCAGAAACGACAGTAAACCTTGAAAGATCTTCAAAAAGCAGGATAGCACCAGCTGACTACCCAAAGTCTTCCAAAGTGCTGAAAGAAGCTTGCGTCGATGGTGAACCCGATAGCCGGAGACATTAAACCATGGATTGCTCCGCACTTCGTTTGATTCAAATAAGTGCTCCGTGTCAGAGTTGATTTGATAAGTAAAATCTGCGTTCTCTTGCTTCTCTCCAATCACATCCAGCGGAGGGAAGTAGCGCACAAACTCTCCGTGCACATTCCGAACTCGCAATGACGGGTCTAGCCGGTTCACGTCCGCCTCTCCGATCTCCTTCCTGTACGCACTCAGCACGGATCGGTCAAGCCAGGAAAACGTCAGTCGCGAAATGATTGACGAGCGGCACTCGGCGAACACCGGCTGTCGCTCCGCCGCTGGAACTACTCCTGCCGCTCCCGCCGCTCCATCCGATCCAGTCGCAGTCGGAGAGTCGTCCGCCTCGTCTGCAGGCGTCAAACCGGAGTCGTAGATACAGGTGAGGACCAGCTGAGTCAGCAGCAGAGCCAGGTACGATGAGAACGTCGTCAGACCGTAGACGTCTAGAACTGAGCCCTGCAAGAATTCCAAACTACTGATGAGCCACTTATAATTGTGAAGAACTTTTCGGGTACTCATAGTTATGAGTAAAATAACCATTTAAAAAGCAGCATACCGCTTCACTTACAGCATCCGTGGACATAATGATCCTGGTGTACAACACGGGAACCGACACCACCAGAGACATCATGTAGAAGAAGAACATCATCGCTGATGCTCCAATCAGCCTCTTCTGCTCCACCGATTGCACAACCAGACACACAATCTGGAATGTGTGTGTGTGTGTCACAGTTTTGAGGTGTCTGTCACAGATTTCTCACATCTCTCACAACGCTCTCATCAGTCCGCACTCACCAACGCCACTACCAGAACACTCGGCGACACGTAACTGATCGCGTCCGGCTCTTCTCCGCTCGCCTCTTGCGACGCAGCCTTCAGCAGGTCCATGAATGGAGCGACGATCAGCAGTGCTGACACCAGCTGTGGATGGTTGCGCAATTCTCGTGTCACCTTTACCCGTTATTGAATATTGATTGAAACTATAAGGAGCTCTTGGATTTACCCCATGCCTGTATAAATGGGACTCACCACTTTGGCAGTGAACAGTCGAGTCCATCTGACCGAGTAGCTCGGGAAGGACCTGAGGTACACGAGATACGGAATGAAGAGGAGCAGCAGCGCAGCTGAAGGCAGTGCGAGTGCGGACTTGCAGAAACAGTCGCTGAACACGGGCCTGGCGCTGTTCCAGCTCACCGCCTGGTCCTGAGATGCAGAGGGAATTTTTCGGTGGAGTGAATTCTGTATGAATCATCGTATTTTCGATGGATTGCAAGTGCAATTAACCAATATAGCTAGTATACATGTATATGTAAACTTACGAAGAATGAATCGTTGCAGAGGTCAGTAAAATTTATTTGCATTTTCTTTTGGTGCTGTTGCAATTTTTCAGATCTGAGAATTTTTAGCTTGCAGTTTAAGCAGTTCCGAACGTTCTTTAATTTCGTCGTCACCTTTAATTAATCTTTCCTTTTGGTTAAGGCATTTAGTTCATTCTTTCTAGGTGAGCTGTTTGTATTCAATCTCCTGTCTTACGATTCACTTTTTTCATTTTTAGCAATATCTAATCTATACTCGGCACAGCTAACCCCCTCCCCCCCTCACTCAAGCTGCTAAACGGCCGAAAAGTTTTGCAGGCTATCGGTAAATGAAGAGGTTTTGTTATTTTTTTCAGAAATGAGCGAAGGCTGCCGCCGCCGGACGCCAGCGCAAAGTGCGGCATGCGGCATGGGGGAACTTGGGGGTTGCCGCAACGAAACCCACAGTTCAAAGTCTCCAGACACGTCCACACATGTCGAGCATGTTTGGGACTTCGTAAAGCTAAGCGTTCAACAGGGTTGACCCGCCGAATGCTGAACTGTTGCAACTGGCGGTCCTGAATGCCTGGCAGCAGCTGCCCTAAGTGTTCATCAGCAAATATAATGTTGATCAGAATGCCACGACGAGTAATGGCACTTTTGCGTGCTCGCGGTTCCTACGCACGGTACTGCACTTGGCATTTTAGCTGTTGCCGAATATAAAACCGAAATTTTCGCAGCAAAGGGCTGATTCGCATGCAATGATTATCCTTATCCTTACGCCTACTGCTTAAAAATCGCTTTTCTGTCGCATAGTGTATGACTCAGCGAGTGTACACTGAGTCTTATTGCCTATTGACTTTACTGACCATTTTTTTATTTGAGCGTTGTCACTTGTGACCCTTCCTCCTTTGCATACTACGTGTGTTATCTTAAACAATCAAGCGTTAAATGTTTGGGGCCTTATTTACGTTGTTTCAAGACCCACAGTGTTGAGTCTTAAAACAAACTATACAGTTGTCTTACCTACTTCTTTGATCTTTCGATTTTTTCAAACTCTATACTTTAAAACTTTCTCCCTTTTTACATAGAATAAAATTCTTTTAAAATTCTTATTACATTGCTCTATAGGCATATTATATATCAAGCTAATATACAATTAGGGTACATGAACGAAAATAGCTCAGAAAAGAATAAGGGGGGAGAGGTAAGAATATGCATAGAGCTAAGGAAAATGGCAGTGTACAAGTGTACAGTTGCTGATTTTTCAGTACAACAGGGTTTTCAGGTTTCCCCTCTTTCTCTCTCCCCTCTCTCTCTCTCTCTTTTTTATACCCAGAAACTCAACGTTTAGACGACGTGTGCGCATGCAAAATGGTCAACTTGTGAAGCGGCTACAAGTTGTGCTTTCGCAAAAATCTATATCAGAAGCTTTAGGAAGAACGGCTATCCGCATATAAAAAAGCTTATACGAGTAAATATAAATTAAGTAATGTAAATGTAGTAATGTAAATATAAAAATACGAGTAAATGTGTATAATTGCTACGAACGTACCAAAAATTTCCTATGCTGTCCATTGTAGCTCTAGAAAATATGTCATTATATTGATACCAAAAAACTAGCCACTGAGTTTTTCTTTCAATAGAAAATGCGATTCAACCTTACTGGATTCTGCAGCAACCCACTCTTCGTAAGTTATTGAAAACTGTGTTATGATTTTAAAAATTGGAGCAGAAGGTTGACTAGGAGTACTTAAATATATTGCCAAACTGCTCAAATCAGGACGAGGCGGTGAGCTGGAACAGCGCCAGGCCCGTGTTCAGCGACTGCTTCTGCAAGTCCGCACTCGCGCTGCCTTCAGCTGCGCTGCTGCTCCTCTTCATTCCGTATCTCGTGTACCTCAGGTCCTTCCCGAGCTACTCGGTCAGATGGACTCGACTGTTCACTGCCAAAGTGGTAAGTCTCGTTCATACAGGCATGGAGCAAATCCACTAGTAATGACTCCTTATAATGTCGATCAATGACGGGTAAAGCAAAGGTGACACGAGAATTGCGCAACCATCCACAGCTGGTGTCAGCACTGCTGGTCGTCGCTCCATTCATGGACCTGCTGAAGGCTGCGTCGCAAGAGGCGAGCGGAGAAGAGCCGGACGCGATCAGCTACGTGTCGCCGAGTGTTCTGGTAGTGGCGTTGGTGAGTGCGGACTGACGAGAGCGTTGTGAGAGATGTGAGAAATCTGTGACAGACACCTCAAAACTGTGACACACACACACATTCCAGATTGTGTGTCTGGTTGTGCAATCGGTGGAGCAGAAGAGGCTGATTGGAGCATCAGCGATGATGTTCTTCTTCTACATGATGTCTCTGGTGGTGTCGGTTCCCGTGTTGTACACCAGGATCATCATGTCCTCGGATGCTGTAAGTGAAGCGGTATGCTGCTTTTTAAATGGTTACTTTTACTCATAACTATGAGTACCCGAAAAGTTCTTCCCACAATTATAAGTGGCTCATCCAGCAATTTGGAATTCTTGCAGGGCTCAGTTCTAGACGTCTACGGTCTGACGACGTTCTCATCGTACCTGGCTCTGCTGCTGACTCAGCTGGTCCTCACCTGTATCTACGACTCCGGTCTGACGCCTGCAGACGAGGCGGACGACTCTCCGACTGCGACTGGGTCGGTGGGAGCGGCTGGAGCAGTGCCAGCGGCGCAGAGACAGCCGGTGTTCGCCGAGTGTCGCTCGTCAATCATTTCGCGACTGACGTTTTCCTGGCTTGACCGATCCGTGCTGAACGCGTACAGGAAGGAGATCGGAGAGGCGGACGTGAACCGGCTAGACCCGTCACTGCGAGTTCGGACTGTGCACGGAGAGTTTGTGCGCTACTTCCCTCCGCTGGTGGCGCTGTCACGAAGCGTGCGTGACGCGGCCGAGCAGCAAGAGAATCTGAGCTTTACTCATCATCGAGTCAATGCAGACACGGAGCAGCTGGTCGATTCGGGCGTCTCGGAGGGCGACCAGCTGCACAGCAATGACAGTAGAGACGGCGCTGGAGGTCGCCACCGACGCAAGCTTCTTCCGGCACTTTGGAAAGCATTCGGAGGCCAGCTGATGCTTTCTTGGGCTGTGGTGATGATTCATGGACTTCTAGAATTCGCTAACCGTTGCTACTGGAGCAGCTTATAAAGTTTTCTGGCAGCTCAGAGGAATTGTGGCACGGTTTCTTCTACACGTTTTTGTTCTTCAGCGTTGCTCTTCTTAGTAGTCTGGCATTTCACAACTCCTGCCAGATCAGCCTCATGAGTGGCATCAAGATCCGATCCGCTCTGATTGCTGCAATCTACAGAAAAAGTAATTGAGACTGCGTTGATTGCATCAGGGTGGCTATTCATTGTCATATATTGCAAAAGTTACTTTATAGTCTTAAGAGAGATACAGTTGTTTTGATTCCTTTAGGCTTAGTTACTGTCTAGATTTGTCAATTCTGGGTACTTATTCGCATGCATTTAAAAATATGATGCCATTAGAACTGTTTTTATAAAGTGACTCTTTCTCCTAAAACTTTCGTTTTTATTAGCATTGCCTAAGACTGACATTGCGTCGCTGAAAAGACTGCTACGCACGGCGAATGGTTGATGTCAATATTTGATCTAAAGAAAAATTTAGCGAGGCATTGTCTAGCAAAATGCATATGCGGGAGGGTGAGGAAATTTGCTTGCAAACTGATTTCGCACACGAATGCGCAGATAGTGTTTTAGTCGCAGGATGAGAAGCTAATTTCTCGCTTAGCTCGTGCTTGCACTTTTTGATGACGCGCACATTTGCAATGCAAACTTTCAGTCACTCTCGCTAACTCTTGAAGCTCGGTCTCGATCAACAGTCGGCGAGATTGTTAATCTTTTGACCGTTGATTCCAACAAAATCGCCGATGCTGTCCGTAAGTTATTGGGATTTGTGTATTCTATGTTAAAAAATAACAGTGCGTTTATGATAATATTTGAGTACCAATACTTTTCAAACAGCGTTTCTCTGGGTTGTTCTGGTGTCGCCAGTGCAAATTTTCCTGGCTCTGGTCATGCTTTGGATGCAGCTTGGCATCGCAGTGCTCGCCGGGATTGCAGTATTTCTTGTAATCATCCCGCTCAACGCCGTTGTCATGGTCAAGTCGCAAAGTCTGGAGGAGCGCGAGATGAAAACCAAAGACGAGAGAATGAGGCTGCTTAACGAAGTGATCAACGCGATGAAAGTAATCAAACTTTACGCTTGGGAGCCGTCATTTTGGCAGAAAATTGACCAGGTCAGGAAGAAAGAAGTGGGCCTACTCGCGAAAAACGCCTATTTGCTCGTACTCGTGGTCGTCTCGTGGACAGTGGCACCCTTTCTCGTGATGGTTGTCACTTTTATCACTTACATCTACTCCGGTAATGATCACGTGCTGACCGCCAGCAAAGCTTTTGTATCTCTACGCTGTTCAACATTCTTCATTTTCCAATCGCTGTGCTACCCTGGACAATAACTGAGTCTGTCAATGTAAGTCCTCACCTAGATTCGAGTATGTTAATTCATTGCACCCAACGAGCCGTAAACCCTGGCATAAAATATTATAAAAAATCGTTATCTTTAGGCTTACGTGTCACTAAAGCGAATACAGAGATTTCTTGATGAAGACGATATCGATGACTCCAGTGTACTGAAGCTGCCGTCCTCTGGTAAACAATTTTTTAATGAAATAAACTAAATTATCTGCTTCGTCAAAATTAATTGCAATCATTCTAAATTCCACAGAAAATCATGGGGCAGCGATTGAAGTTGTTAATGGATCTTTTGCGTGGAAACGAAGCGACACTGAGGCATTGTTACAAAAGTGAAGCCTGTTTATTTCTTCTGTCTTTTCTCTGTACAGCAATATGTTTGTTGATATCAGTAATACAAATTCTCTATTACTTGCCAAAATTACAGCATAAACCTCACTGTACCTAGAGGCAGTCTCGTGGCGGTAGTGGGCAAAGTCGGTTGCGGCAAGTCTTCGCTGCTGCAGTCCGTGCTGGGGAAACAGTGAGACTCTGTGGCAGTGTTGCTATGACGGTGAGCCTGTTTTTACCCTCACTAACACCTGCATTAAAGCACATTAACTCTGCATCA
>NIVC01004524.1:0-43345 GCA_002269645.1 Macrostomum lignano
TTAGATGGAAGAGCTGCGGAATGAACAGGCTATTTCTGTACAATTTTTTGTCTAAATAAAAAATCTAACAAGCAATAACATCGAAAAAAAAATCTCAGACTCACATTTAGCATCAGCTTGCCGCATTTGTGCGGCTTTCCGATTCTGTTTAACAGACAGCACCACCGGGTGCTTGTCGTGAACGCCGGCCAAAAGCAGCGAAGCTTCCAGATCGTCAAACAGCCGAAGAGCTTCTTCGCTCTTTCCGGTGTTTGACAACTCCTGACCATCAATGATACCGTCGGCAATTTGCGCGAGAATTTCCGCCTAAAAAATTTAGACGAGTCATTATGAGAGTAACTATCCATATTGAGTTCTTTTTAATTCTGCGTCATTATAAAGTTTACTTTACGAGAAGGAAAAATGCCTCGTCAACTCCTTCCTTATAAAGAGGTAAAAAATTGGGACAAATGCCTCGTCATCTAACAAACTCACAAGCCCGTCGCCAGCCTCCTTGATCGGTTCCCAGCCCTGTGTGGCTAAGATATCAACCTTCTCGTCGTCTAGCAAAGTTTGCAATCGGCCAGTCATGTCCGATTCAAATTTTTCGTCCTGTCAGAAATAGATAGCATTTAC
Organism: Macrostomum lignano; assembly: GCA_002269645.1. Taxonomy (NCBI): domain Eukaryota; kingdom Metazoa; phylum Platyhelminthes; family Macrostomidae; genus Macrostomum; species Macrostomum lignano. Next base: position 616 of record NIVC01004524.1, read on the forward strand.
AATTAGTATATAACAATACCGGTCAGACAAACCTTAGAGATTTAGTATATTGTGAAAGTGTGCTACTATATCATAAGGATAACGATTTCATCTACCTTTTCACGATCCTCAACCGCTACGAAGCTGGTAAATTGGCAAGCCACTGAGTAGCGAATCGATAATTGAACCAGGTTGGCCTTCTGCTCCAGTCGCTTCAGCTGTAAATTTGATTGGGTTTGCTAATTTGTCACCTTTGAAATCTCAAATGAGTATACCTATTTTTATAGCTCTCTACCAATACGTTTATTGTGAACCTAATACGAGAATAACTTCAGTGGTGAACGCATCTGACTTTCGCACCAAAGACCCCAGGTTCGATTATGTGCGCGACCGCACATCACGCCAACAACACAAGAGCCAACCACGGGGGTCAGAACTGCTTGGCTCTTTAAATGACTGCATGTCGCCATGAGTTGCGACAGTTTCTCAAGTCAGAACTTCATTTATATTAAATCATCTTTTCTTAGAAACTCTCCGATTTAACTCTACCGACTTTTCCGACTTTTTAGTTACCTGATGCAGAGCCGGATCGGTATCCAAGCTGCCAGCCTCCCAGTCGGCAATGAGGCTCCTAGCAGCCAGGGCGTGCACCATGGAGCCGGTGGTAAAGCATAGCTCGCTAGTGAACACCGTGCAGCTGACTCGACAGTCGCCAGCTTTGGCATGCAGTGTCGCTCGTTGACATCCGCGACCTTCGCGCGGCATCAAGCCATAGACAATCAAGCGCTGACCGTTGAACAGAGCCGACGGACAAGCAGGCGCTTGGCGCACTACAGACAACTCCTGACTGTCACTGTTGTCATCATCGTCGTCAAGATGCCACTCAACGCTGAGCTCGGTAAGCGCCGGCGCGGTGAGCCGAGCAATCAGCTCGTCGGCCAATGCAGACCATTTTGAACGTCTGGCCGGGTCGAAAAATTCCACGGAACCGCCGGAACCGGCAGCTCCGGCCAGCGATCGGAGCCGGTGCCGGTCTGGCGAGGGTCCAACCGAGCAGGCCAGCAAACGCAGGTGCTTGTTAGCACCTGAAGCGGCGACAGCCAGTGTAGCCTCTTTCGCTTCGTAGTGTCCGTCAGAAATCAGCAGCACCGCGTGCGGTCCGAATTCGCGCAGTTGAGCCAGGTAAGCCAGGTAATTAGAAAGATTTGTGCCACCCATATTGGGTTTTGAGGCTCGGATGAATTCTAGACAGCGATTCTGGACGCTTTTCCTGGAAAATTTATAACTCGTGAAGTCAGCAAATGGAATTTTTGCAGTTTAAAAGACACCAAGAACGAAAATTTAAATGCACCTTTTTAATAGATGCAGTGAACACTATATTAACGAAAAATGGTCCTTTTAGAAAAAATGCTATATGCTATTTAAAAATGGTACGCTTGAATGTTAAACTCGGAGTTTACAACATTTGACCGCCGACCCAATAGCCCAGACCCTAATCTGAATTGTCGGCAGTCAGGATTGTCTTTTTACCACATATTTAAAGAAATCTAGTTACTTTATAGCGCAAATTTAAAATGAATTTTATCAGATATCAAGAGTCTTTACTGTTTACTCTTTATGTACTCTTTAACGTATTGTACTTCCTGCTTTCAAAGCAAACAGAGATCGGTCTTAATGATTGTGGGAAGTATAGTTTCAAATGTCGGTTTTTCGTTTACAAAATACAAGGTCAAAACACAATATTTTTAGATTTATCAAAGAAAGTTGCTTCCAAGACAGAAACTATAGTGTAAAAAAGGAGTGAAAGAGGGGGGGGGCGTAGCCCAGTGGTCTAACGCAGCGGTCTGATGTGTCAGCGGCCCATGCTCGAGTTCAAGTGCAGTCACATTTATTTTAGGGCTCAATTGAAATCTCGGCTTGGCTCTGCTCGTGCAATTAACGCCCTTGAGGCCCAACCCCGAAGCACAGTGAACTTACATGCCTAACGATAAATAAAGATAATTCTCACCTGCCGACCGGCTGTGGCAGCGCAAAGCAATCCTCGAACTGCGATCCGAACCGAGCCACGTTGACTCGAGTCCGCGCCGGCAGATGCCGCAACAGCAGCGCCGCCAGCCGCCTGGCGTCCACGCTTGGCTCGCCAGCCATTGAGCGGCTGCAATCTAACGCCAGGGTGACAACTCCGGAGCAATCCGAGGACGCTGACGATTCGAACTCTGGGTAGAAGCACACCATCAGAGCGTCGGGACCGCTGGATTGCAGCGAGTCGTCGGGCCGTTCGACCCACAGTCGGGGCGCGTTTATCTCGGCTAGGGACACCTCGAGGCGGAAGCCAAGCTCGCCGAGAGTCTGCTGTTGGCCCGGTGCCAGGCGAACAACCGAACAGGTCTCCGTGCGCTTCACCTGTTTGCAGCATTCAGAAACTCACAGTTCTAGTTGCGCTAGAGCTCAGTTATTTAAACTTATACTAGTAGCATTCATATTGATTTTTAGTTACTTTTTCCAACACCTCTACCAACTAACGACAACAAAAATGAATCTCCCTGTCCCCCACTCTCTCCCTATCCCTCCCCCACTCTCTCCCTATCCTTCCCCACTCTCTCCCTATCCTTCCCCACTCTCTCCCTATCCCTCCCCCACTCTCTCCCTATCCCTCCCCCACTCTCTCCCTATCCCTCCCCCACTCTCTCCCTATCCTTCCCCACTCTCTCCCTATCCCTCCCCCACTCTCTCCCTATCCTTCCCCCACTCTCTCCCTATCCCTCCCCACTCTCTCCCTATCCTTCCTCCACTCTCTCACCATCCCTCCCCCACTCTCTCCCTATCCTTCCCCCACTCTCTCCCTATCCCTCTCCCACTCTCTCCCTATCCCTCTCCCACTCTCTCCCTATCCCTCCCCCACTCTCTCCCTATCCCTCTCCCACTCTCTCCCTATCCCTCCCCCACTCTCTCCCTATCCCTCTCCCACTCTCTCCCTATCCCTCTCCCACTCTCTCCCTATCCCTCCCCACTCTCATCCCTCTCTTCCTATCCCTCCCCAACTCTCATCCCTCTCCCTATTCTCCCCTACTCTAACCCCTCTCTCTCCCTATCCTTATCTACTCTCATCCCTCTCCCTCCCTATTTTCAGCACTCTCACCCCTCTCTTCTCCTATCCCTCCCCCACAATCATCCCTTTCTCCCTGTCCATCACCCTCTCACCCCTCTAACTCCGCATCCATCACCCTCTCACCCGCCCTGTGCTTCTCGCTCTTTTTTGCTAACAACTTTTTGCGCAGATTTGTAAAAAGCACCTGAAAAGTTTAAAATTTAAACCTGAATCTCATGCGTTGGTGATATTAATCCCCTGATAGGATATGGCATCCTCAGACCGGCCTCCAGACTGAAAGCTCCAACTGGTCGTCTCACGGCGGCCGTGTCTGTCACCTGCTGCAGGCTGTCATCAGCCGCTGAGGCCGTCTGCCAGGGCGCCGCGCTGCCGGGCAAGCCGAAGATCACCGCCTCGCCGCTTGGCTTCAACTCGCAGACGTAGCGAATTTTAATCAAAGCCGCCGTCCTTGCCGGCAGGTTGCCAATGGAAACGGTGAACACGTCGGGACTTTCGGCGGCCTGCTCCATCAGGTAGGCGCCTTTGCCGGCTGACACGGCTTCGCGATACTCGCGCCTGGCTTTCTCCTTCTCCTTGACAACTCCGACTACTCGTTTGGCGCCGATGTAGGCTTCGAAACCGCACACCGCGGCGCCTTCGCTCAGGGGAAACACGTAGCGAGCCTCCACAGGTGAGCTGCCAGTGTTGAAGAACTCTTGGAGCAGGACCACCTGGGCGGTTGCAGAGAGAGGGAGGGGTGCAGGGGTCCGCAAACTCCGGCCCGCAAAGCCTCTCTATCCGGCCCTCGGTTCTTTGAAACTTCACAATAGCAATCCAACCCGATCAAGGTTTGAGTCTCTTCTCAGGTCTCTCTCTCCCCCCTCTTCTACCTTTTCTCTTCTCTCCGCTCCGCTTCTCTCTACTCATCTCCCTTCTCTTCTCGTTCGTCTTCCCTCTCCTTGTTCCCTTCAATTCTATCATATCATCTGACCTGCAGTAATGATCAAAACTCTTCATCTGGCGATTAGAAACTGAGGGCCGATGTACACCTGTGTGAGCCTGCGTACAGTATCCGCAGGAGTCAGGGGCGATGGCTGCAGGCCAGTGTCACCGATTGCGTTGGATAATTGTTTATTATTCCTCAATGTTGCCACAACCTTTTCTACACTTATTATCCAACTGTCAAAACTGTGGCTAAAATATTTTTTATTCTTACCTGAGCCACCAAGTCCACCAGGTTGGCGCGCACGTGCACCGAACGCAACGGCATTGGAGGTCCGCCCGAGTCGCTTAGCAACCCAAACTTTTGATCCGCAATTCGAATATTCAACTCCAGATCGGTCAAATCCTCCACCTCGTCGTCTGATTCTTCATCATCAGGGATGCTGCACTGTTCCATCGTTGCCAGATTATCCATAGGCCGATCGCCGTCCAAATAGAACTCCACAATGTACTCGAGCTTCTGCTGGGCCGAATCAAACACTGCGAACTCGCGATCGCTGAAGCCATTGTCATCATCAGCGTTGTTGGCTCCCGTCGAGATTGGAATCGACTCGACGCTCTGACAGTCAGCGGAGGTTGGTGAGCAGGCGGCGGCAGGCAGCGGCTGAGACACCCGCTGCACCCGGCCCAGGGCGACCGAGCACACCAGAGCCACGCGGCAGCCCAGGCCGGAGCCGTCGGCGCGGGGAGGCTCCGAATATTTGGCGGCCACCTCGATGTTGTCGGCGAAGTAGATCCCGCGGCCGAGCTTGCCTGCGTGTCGGCGGTGCAGCAGCTGCTGGCCGGCTGGCAGGCGAGGCGGCAGGAGGCCTCTGCGAGGGGTTATCATTCAGGATTTTAGGGACTCAAGACGGAGTTTGGTAGAGAGCTAAAAGCGCTGTACAAGAGCGCTAAGATAGACAGACAGACACACAGACACACAGACAGACACACACAGACAAACAGACAGACAGACACACACAGACAAACAGACAGACAGACAGACAGACAGACAGACAGACAGACAGACAGACAGACAGACAGACAGACAGACAGACAGACAGACAGATAGACAGACAGACAGACAGACAGATAGACAGACAGACAGACAGACAGACAGACAGACAGACAGACAGACAGACAGACAGATAGACAGACAGACAGACAGACAGACAGACAGACAGACACTAAGACACTAAGACAGACAGACAGACAGACAGACAGACAGACAGACAGACACTAAGACACTAAGACAGACAGACAGACAGACAGACAGACAGACAGACAGACACTCTGACAGACAGACAGACACACAGACAGACAGACACACACACAGACAGACAGACAGACAGGCAGACAGACAGGCAGACAGACAGACAGACAGACAGACAGACAGACAGACAGATAGACAGACAGACAGACAGACAGACAGACTGACTGACAGACAGAATCCCAACACTGTTGTGAATGCAGGGGAGCGCTTCAAACTATCTATTACTACAAGCAGTACCGCCAGGCGCCATCTCACCTAGACAAAATGCCCACCAGATTCCTGCCAGACGAGCCATGAAACAGCAGCCGCACGTTTCCCAAATCTCGTCGAAAAACGGCGGCCTCTTCGCGTCGACCGACGGAGAAAATCCGGCGAACATTGGCGCCGGAGCCGATGCTGGATTCGTCGATTAATCGACGAACGACGGCCTCCTCGTCTGGGTCGGCCCGCTGGACAAATGCTTTGAGTGCGCGGCGCTTCACCGAGGCTGGGGGTGACGGGCGCCAATTCGAGGCCTCCGTCACAGATAGAAGGTCGCGCATCAGCTGGGAGAAAGTCGATTGATTGATCGGGGATTCACTCATTAGTTGATTGGTTGAATGACTGACTGTCTGACTGATTGAATGTTGATTGATTGATTGATTGATTGATTGACTGATTGAATGTTGATTGATTGATTGATTGATTGACTGATTGAATGTTGATTGATTGATTGATGGATTGACTGATTGAATGTTGATTGATTGATTGATTGATTGACTGATTGAATGTTGATTGATTGATTGATGGATTGACTGATTGAATGTTGATTGATTGATTGATGGATTGACTGATTGAATGTTGATTGATTGATTGATTGACTAACTTATTGAATGTTGATTGACTGATTGACTGTTTGAATGTTGATTGATTGATGGATTGATTGACTTATTGTTGATTGTTTGACTGATTACTTGATTGACTGATTGATATTAACGGTTTGATTGATTGATTGATTGATTGGTTTATTTCTTGATTAACAGGTGCCAGTATTATTATGTAGCCATTAGCGAATATACATGTAGAAGGGATATGTATTGGTTTAAAAGTGATAAAAACCAAAGGCTAGAAGACTGGTTTTTACCATTTTTATTGTTTTTTTCTTTACTTTGCATTAGACACTTGAATACTACAATTCTAACTCTTTATAGATGCCATAAAATCATAAAAGCTCGATGCTTCATACTAAATAATAAGTAAGTAGCTTATTATATTCTTTTCTTACAGCAGGGCACCTAAATGCACAAATCAGAGTGATTAGTGTACATAGTTTAGGTGCACAGAGTATCCTTTTAATAAAAATACAAATCAATTAAACTGATATACAATTATTCTTAGGCGATCATACTGCACTACTGTCAGTAAGCGAATATGGAAATAGATAATAAAATCGCCTACCAAGCAGACATCTGCGGCCAATCCGAATTTATAAGCCGAGTCCAGGCACCCGCCGCCACCGCTGCCGCATTTCAAAGCCGATTGAAACTGCTGGCAGAGCGAGTGCGAGTGATAATCCGGCTTGCCTGCGCTCTGCTGCTGGTACTGCATCAGGACGCCTTCGGCTAGGTCCACCTGTCGGGTGTGTTGCAGTTTTATTCGCCACATATAACTTTTTTATACTTATAAGCCACTCTCTTCAGCACTCGACTAAAGCGTGCAACCCTCTCCAAGTATTTAACTAAAGCGTGCAACCCTCTCCAAGTATTTAACTAAAGCGTGCAACCCTCTCCAACACTTAATTAAAGCGTGCAACCCTCTGCAGTACTTGGTCTAATGCACGCAAGCGTACTAAGCCCACACAAATAATGTACAGATTTATTTAAAAAGTACACAAAAAACTTTGCTTACATCGTCAATGGTGCAGCTCCGGCTCTGCATCAGGTGGCCCAGCCAACCCTTGCCACCCGCGCCTATGCTTTGAGAGGCTTGGCCCAGGAATTCCAGAGCCTCCTGCCAGCAGGCCTCAACGAACTGGTCTTCGCCGGAGTTCAACAGGCTGGGAGCAACTTGAGTCAGCGCCTGCGAGTGTTGGCCGGTATGGGATCGGGTATTGTGAGGAGTTTTTGCCTCACTGATGTCTCACTGCTCTCTCCACACACTGGCATCTGTCCGCATTTCACACACTACATGCTGCAGTCTTCCCACATGCTGCAGTCTCCCCACCCGTTGCAGTCTTCCCACCCGTTGCAGTCTTCCCACACGCTGAGGTCTCCCCACACGCTGAGGTCTCCCTACACGCTGCAGTCTCCCCACCGGTTGCAGTCTTCCCACACGCTGCAGTCTTCCCACACGCTGCAGTCTCCCCACCCGTTGCAGTCTTCCCACACGCTGAGGTCTCCCCACACACTGAGATCTCCCAACACACTGCAGTCTCCCCACACACTGAGGTCTCCCCACACGCTGACGTCTCCCCACACGCTGCAGTCTCCCCACCCGTTGCAGTCTTCCCACCCGCTGCAGTCTTCCCACACGCTGCAGTCTCCCCACACGCTGAGGTCTCCCCACACACTGAGATCTCCAAACACACTGAGATCTCCCAACACACTGAGATCTCCCAACACACTGCAGTCTCCCCACACGCTGAGGTCTCCCCACCTGTTGCAGTCTCCCCACACGCTGGAGTCTGTCTACATGCTGCAGTCTTCATACAGAAGTCCCACCGCACCACATCGTGGGTTCCCACGCCCAAGCCCCATCCCATACGCTAACTAACCTCTCTAAGCTGGTTCGAGCAGGATCGGAACAGCGAAACTGGCAGGTCTCGGACGCGACTCAGCGGACACCATTTAGTCGAAGCAGGAGCTGAAGTCGTCGGCCCCAGACTGCCGCCGCTACCGTACGAATCGGACAGATGAGCCAGCACATTCAGCGCGTTGGGAGCGTCCGGTATCACCCGCATGGACACGGGAACAAAGACCTGCGAGATATGATAATAATCAAAATAGTAACTATAATAGTAATTAATTAGGATGCAGTACAGCAAAAGTACAAATGTACTTCAAGCTTAATGTTCGAACTAAAATACACGTGCGCCCTAAATTATTCTAAGTACATTTAGCTTAAAAGTACAAACGCACATAGAAAGTGCATGTGTACTTTTAGAAAAATTAATAACTAAAAGAACCAATCGATACCTACCTCGCTTCCCTTGCTAGCATAGACAATGTACTGATTCTGTCCATCTATTTCGCCCGTGTACAGCTCCAACAGGCTGTAAGTCGCATTCTGAAATAATGAAATTCAATTCATAAATATAATTGTAGTTCACAGAGCAAGGTAGAGCTTCTAACAAATCTCTGCTGACCTTGACAAAAATGGCGAACCGCAGCAGCTCGAATCGATCTGTTGGCGGTGATATCTTACTCGCCTCCGGAAAGTTGCTAACGTTTTGAACTCGAAATGACGGCGTGTCCGATTTCTCGGGCACTGATAGAATATTAAAATAGGCTTCCATTGCGAAATTTGAAAAAAGTGTTTAGAAAAAGACACGGCAAGTTTCCTTTATTTTAACTGTATCCAAAAATTGATCCCTAAGTGCCGTTTTTATAAACGTGTGTCCAAGAGGGCCGTTCTATGAAAGTGTCACCAAAGGGGCCGTTTTATAGAAGTGTCCCCAAAAGGAACGTTTATAATATTGTCGCCAAGGGGAAGTTTTTAATTTAAAAAATCAACTCCGATAAGGAACCTCTGAAGCCTAAATGATATGAATCATTCAGTATTACATTTGAAATCTCAAATCAAAAATAGTCTATAACCAAAAGACGAGTTCTCCCTAGACAAAATTGCTTCTGGTGACTCACCCCTAACGGCTCCTTTCTCAAACAGTTCGCTGGCCGATTTTCCAGCCGCCAGGAATTCGTCAGTTCCAATCGGACGACCAGCGGCTAAGCAGGCGTCGAGAAATCCGATTCGAACCACGGGCTTGCCAAGGCTGAGCGCCTGTCGAACTTTTGAGCACTGCAGGTCGACACCGTCGGATACCAGTAGGTAGTCAATCTGGTGAGTAGAAGGCAGGGAAAATCTGTTCAGCACTTTGATTCCCAACCCTGCCAGCCAATCAGCGCACTGTCTTGTGTACACTGGCTGAGCCTTATCTAATATTAGCCAGCCAATCAGCGCACTGCTTGGTGTACACTGTCTGAACCTTATCTAATATCAGCCAGCCAATCAGTGCACTGCTTGGTGTACACTGGCTGAGCCTTATCTAATATCAGCCAGCCAATCAGCGCACGGCTTGGTGTACACTGGCTGAGACTTATCTAATCTCAGCCAGCCAATGAGTGCACTGCCTGGTGTACACTGGCTGAGCCTTATCTAATCTCAGCCAGCCAATGAGTGCACTGCCTGGTGTACACTGGCTGAGCCTTATCTAATCTCAGCCAGCCAATGAGTGCACTGCTTGGTGTACACTGGCTGAGCCTTATCTGATCTCAGCCAGCCAATCAGCGCACTGCCTAGTTTACACTGTCTGAAACATTCCATATTATAATACCACAGCGAATTACCTTCCTAGTGACAATGCAGGACACAATGCCGCCATTGGTCATGATTAATCGTCGATAATTCTGCTTGTCTTTGGGCCGAACGCCGCTGTCCAACAATAGCGCGAATTGAAGGCTATTCAGTGGACCAGACGCTTGCAAAGGTGGAGCCTGAGCAGTTGAAGCAGTAGCCTCACCTGAGACTGAGCTGGGCACGCCAATATTCTTGAGTGTTGGGAACAAGATTAAGAGGCTAATAGTTAATTTGAGCATTCTCATTGGATAGATATCCAAATAAAGGTAACTGAAAATAATTCTCTCACCAGCGATAGAGGAAGAGGCTTTGCAGCAGAACTAATGCTTGGCTTGGTCAGCGAGTGCAACTTTGCTGTTGATGGAAGCAGAGATGGCAATGCATATATACTAGGAAATTTTAAATTTCATAATAAACCAGACTATTCTAAAGAGAGATTTAGGGCCCAACAGTTTGGGATATTTTTAGCCAATCCTACAAAACAGCCAATGCTTTAGTGTTGCGTGGTTGCAAAATTGTAAGTAATATTAATAATATCTTACTTGACTGCATTTGTGGCTGGCATTTTGACAAGGCAGACATAACTAGCTTTGTTGAGTTGTTGTCAGCGCCAATCACTGGCTTTGGTTTTGAAGCATCCTTTCTAATTGAAGACACCTGCAGCTCTGTGGCCTGATTAGACTTAAAAGTGTCATGGCTTTGGGTTGTTGTAGGAGCCAGAAATTGGAAAACTGGATGCAATTCAGGCATGGTTGTGGAATAACATTTGCATGCAAATATTTTGGACACTTGCTATGAGCTTATAATATTATAGGCCAACTAATTATATTTGTTAATTATTAATGCTATTAAGTTACTTAGTTGCATGGGGGTTGCAGCTTGGCATACTTGGCTTAAAGCAAAATTGTTACATAGCTAGCAAGGAATTCCAAATTAGTCCTCTACTTGTTCTTCTATATTGGTATTATATTCAGATTATTTCAAATATACTCAACATTTATTATCAACAACATTGAAAGTCATTGTAAAAATTATTCAACATACACAGTTATTATAAGTTATATAGATAATCCAGCCAAAAAAATATATTATTTATGTTTTTTTGATTTTACCTAACTTTTCACTTAAGTCATATTGTCTAAAATGCAAGGCATTATTTAAAAGTGAGGTAGTTATTTAATTCCTAATTATTTTTATTTCTCTTGGATAAAGCACCCATTAATAAATGATTAAGAATTCTTTACAGCAATTTTTTACTATTGACAACATATAATATATTTGAATGATTGATCATTCTTCTATTATTGTTTGATTATATTTAAAAATAGTTTAATAATATGGGTAAATAATAATTCATAAAATTGGGAGACATTTTTTTAAGTTAAAAATAATGATTTAATAGCCTATGGCAATGACTCAATAAGAAAGTTGCAAGTGTATAAGAATATAATAAGATCCCTTAAACAAAGTTTGTCCCAAAAAACTATATAGTTGTGATTATATTACTCTAGTAGGTAAAAACAATTTAAAAACTTGAATATTGAAAAAAAATCGTCTATGGGTGCTGATTTGCAGAAAATGTAGCAATATTAATAGGCCTATAACGTACTTGCGAACAATGTCATTATGTCAATAAAGATACTTAAATAAAACAGTGAAGCAACAAGGCATTTAAAGATACTAAACTTAAAAAAATGAATTAGGAAGAACCATAGGATCTAGAGTGGACTAAAAATAAGTTGTAATAACGCGAAAGCAGTTCTTTGCATTAAGGAAGAAGTAAGAACCGAGGAAAGGAACCAATCCTGGTTAGAAAAAAGGATTATGAAATCATGCCCTCAATAACAATAGCAGCCAATGTATACACTTTTTGCTTCCTAACTAAAATTAAAGTTTTTTTAAACGAATATTGCATATATTTTTCGCCCGTAACCTGTTATTTCCAGAGAGAAACTGGTATATCTACACAAGTGACTAATCAAAACGCAATCTGAAACTTATAGATCCTCGCCGGGATATCCTGGAAATTGGACATTTCAAATTTTTAGATGAAATATTTTTATACCCAATGTAGTAAAAACTTGGCGCACTTTTAAATTTCATATACTTTTTTGTTCAGGCTAAAGTATTTGTTTTCAATAAGAAAAAATAACTTTTAAAAATGTTTTTTTATTTGTTGAGATGGTGAGTTCTCTTTTTTAAAAAGCATTCTTTGTTCCCGGAAATAGAATTCGTCGGTCGGTCCAAGGCGCAAGTTAGTTAGCAACATATGTGTTCTGGTGTTAGACATGTCACCTTTTTTAGTAGTCGTAGTTAATTTAGCAGCATATGAGTAATATATCACTTAGTAAATCGCTTTTTTAAGTGGCTAGAGTTTTTTATTATTGTTAAAAAATCATGCGTCACCTCACATGTCATAATTGATTTCTATTCTATAAATAACCATGCCTAACAATCCTAACATGCATGCTTCGCATGTTCAGTTTTTGGAAATAGGCCATAGGTCTAGCCTACTTCAGTAATAATAGTGTTATTTATAATTAGTAAAAATGTATAGAAAATTCCTAAATACAATGTCAATGTGGTTTGGTGTATTCATACATATTTGTAAGCTAATTTAGGCCTACCAAATTAATTTACTAAAGAAATAAGTATTTATTGAACATTGCAAGAATTATAGGGATTTAGGATTCTAGGAATTTTAAGAATAAACTATCTACTTTGCTTAGGCCCTAAATCTAATGTTGCTAAGAGTAAAGTATACACTGCAAAAATGCCAAATAGGGGCCTTAATTTAAAAAAATATTGATATCTAAAACAACAAATAAATGAATTAGACCTAATTCTAAGCAAATCAATATTGATAAATACTACCTAATTTTTATATCCTAATAAAATACTTCACTAAAACCTACCAACATATGCTAGGAGCATATATTGATATATGCTCTATTCTTTTGCTCTATTTGGACCATTTATAGACCTATATAGGCCTATTATAATATTTTATTTTATTAAATATCAAATTGTGATAAGCTGTTTCCATAGATAAACATAGGTAGTTGCCATTACCTATGTTTAAGTTTTTAGCACCACCATTCCTTATTTTCTATATGACACCAAAGCCAAAACTTTATTTTTTCAATGCTTATTCAAGGCCTAGTCTTGAAGGAGGCTGCACCATGGCTACTGTAAAAGACAAAATCAAAGTACATGAAGCATGAAATTTTGCACAAAGTTTAACAATGATTTTGCAAATATATTGTAATGAAAATTGACAACCTTTGCTTCATTTATAAAATTCTTAAAATTGTGTTTTATTTCTTCTTTTTATTCTTTATTTTTGAAATTAAAAACAAATCTTAACATCTTCAATTTATAATCTTTACTTGCAATTACACATTTTTTACATAGGATTAGGATTTAGGACTAGCGCACCTGGCACACTTGTGCATTTTGACTGGCATACCTGGTGCTCACCAAAAATTTTTTGGAGTGGCTTCTAGCACACACATAGCATGATCCTGACTATGGCCTTTGGGTTTAGGCCATAGATAACTTGTAAGGTAGACTTCTTTGCCATGTCTTTATCATACAAATCATTAATTTAAATCCTTGGCATTGGTGTGAATTCAAATGAAAAATAATTTCATAAAATATTGCCAACTAATGTGACTGTATATGACTTTGAAATGATAGCATTATTAGTCAGAACTGGCACAAATTCAAAAGAAAAATAATTTTGCAAATAAAATTACATTAGTACCCTAGTCTTATATTTATTTGTAATTTTTATAAATGGTTTATAGTTCTTTTATAAAATTAAAATGTAAATCATTTGGACCAGATGTAACAAATTCTATAAAGCTTCATAATAAGTTTAAACTTTTTTATAACTAAATAATATGGATTCACCTTTTTGTGGCATTTTTTGTTTTAAAACTACGTTGCACTATCCATATAAAAGTCAGGACTTTCAATATACAATCCCCCTTATAAGATGGCAAAATTATAAGTTAAAAAAACTTTTAAAACCAAACTTTTAAATAGGAAAACTTAAAAGCGCAGTATTGTATTATAAAGTCTTGGGTTTTGTTAAAAAATGTAGCTTATATTTACTTTTCCACATGACCATTTAAATGGTAAAATTATTTGTAGGTGATTATAAGACAAAACCAAAGGAGCTTTTTTGGTTTCGAATTACAATCATACTAATAATAAAATTGTATTGGGTTAACCCAAAATTATTTATATATTATATAAAAAATTATAATATTGCAAAGGAATAAACATGATAGGTGAGTCTAGTCTTAAACAAAAGATTTCAACAATTACTATTCTTAGGAAAACCATTGAATCAGTATAGTCACTCAGAAAAAAAGTTATATTCAATAAAAATAAAAAAATATGAAATTTTTGCATGTCCCAATGAGAAGTGCTTCAATAAAAAAGAAAACTATTAATAAACAAGAGTATTAAATGGTGCCATGGATATTTTTTAAACTTAAAACATGGTTTTAAATTTGTTTAATGTACCCTTTTTTAATTGTAGATTTCTAGTGAATTTTTGGCCATGTTTGTTTGTCCCACAAATGTCTTATCTAGTAGCTGACGCCAATTTAAGATAATTATAATCTCACTTAAGTATATAGCTCTTTTGGTTTTGTCTTACAAACACGTACAAAAGTGAGGAGAGTGCAGAAGCAATTACCATAACAAATAATTTTATTCTCAAACATGCAGATCATTGATGAGATATATTACTTTTTTATGTGGACTGGGACTCTGTGTCCATAGAATGAACACAATTAAACTGCAAATTTGGGACCATACTAATCCATTCGATTTTGTAATACAATCCCTCTAATACAATTTTACTATCAGTGTGATCAGGTGCAAAACCAACAAGCTCTTTTGGTTTTTCTTACAATCACCTATATATAATTTCACCATTTAAATAGTTGTATGATGAAAGTGACTATAAGCTATGCTTCTATAACTTTCTATGCTACATTTCAAAGATAATTTCAGTGATGATTTGAAGTGATTTGAAAATTGAGTACAATTTACAATAATTGTTAGATTCAGTTTTTTGATATACTGGAACTTTTTTGACTCTTTTTAATGGGGATTATAAAATAAAACTTGACCTGCTTAGGGATTTTAACTAAAGAATGCCCTAATTGTATATACACCTATATTAACTTATGTAATGACATTGGCATTGTAATAACAATTAGCACATATATAAAGTCATTTATGTTGCCATTATAAGCCATTTCATCAAGCACCTGAAGCAACCAGATAGGCAACTGTTGGCCAACCTAGCAGATCTGGCTACCATAAATTGTGGTAAACAGGGAGGGGTAAGCCACAAAAAATTCCAACCAAAAACAATTAGTACTAATTAGATAATGATGAATTTAGCCTTAATAAGACAGTCATAGTTATTGTTGCCATTTACATAGAATTGCATTAATTTTGCTTAAAGGTTTCTTTCTTAGGTAAGTCATATTTTTGGTCAAAAAGTAAGTCACATGGCCGGTGTAAATCAGGGGGGTTGCACATGTGTGACCTGGAGCTCTACTATGATTGAAATGGTGCTTACATTAAGAACTCAATTTAGCCCATCAGGTTATTTATTACCATTTAGAAAACTTTTATACTGCAAAAATTCTTTATTGTGTTTTTTTAAGATTGTTGAGTTTCATTAATATTCCTCTATGCAGGCAATAGGTTTTTAAGTTAAACTTATTTGGTTACTTATGTGTCACTATATAGTTTCAAACAACTATATAGTTACTTATATATATATAGCGTGATATTGATGCCACAATGACAGTTTAATATGAATCACAATAATATTTAGCACTGTACAACAACCAAGCATTAAACATTTACATGCATTATTCACATTTTCATAGCAAAATGGATCCCAGTTCAGCCTCAATCATAAAGAAGTCATTAAAATACCTGCATAAGCTATGGCAAACAGATGCTTTTACCAAAAACTCTGCAATGTTTAAATACTTGACTGCTCAATGGCTGGAGCTGAAGCTAGAGAAATCTGGTGTGCTCTGCTCTAACCAGAAGCTGTTGTGTCATTCAGTCTGTCCCGGCTGTTTGGGGCAGCAGCCACAGGCCTGCCAACAACACTACACAGTTAGCAGGCGGGGTCTTCGTAGAACTCGAAAGCGTTTAACCAAACGATTAGGCAGCTCGGCGAGTGCAGAGGCTGCACTCGCTAGCAGAAAAGTGGTCAGTTTCTATTTTAAACATATTTCTATTGTTATATCTGTACTGTTTGTAACCAGTTTGAAAAGCTATAACATCTTACTTTAAAATGATTACCCTGTAACATAATAAGACCTTTTACTCGTCCTGCAATACCCCATTGTAAGATTGTTCTGCAACACATTCTGATTTTCTGTAACATCCCACTCTTAGATAAGTGCCCTGTAACACATTATGATCGTTCTGTAACACCTCACTTTTAGATAAGTGCCCTGTAACACATTATGATTGTTCTGTAACACCTCACTCTTAGATAAGTGCCCTGTAACACATTATGATTGTTCTGTAACACCTCACTCTTAGATAAGTGCCCTGTAACACATTATGATTGTTCTGTAACACCTCACTCTTAGATAAGTGCCCTGTAACACATTATGATTGTTCTGTAACACCTCACTCTTAGATAAGTGCCCTGTAACACATTATGATTGTTCTGTAACACCTCACTCTTAGATAAGTGCCCTGTAACACATTATGATCGTTCTGTAACACCTCACTCTTAGATAAGGGCCCTGTAACACATTATGATTGTTCTGTAACACCTCACTCTTAGATAAGTGCCCTGTAACACATTATGATCGTTCTGTAACACCTCACTCTTAGATAAGTGCCCTGTAACACATTATGATTGTTCTGTAACACCTCACTCTTAGATAAGTGCCCTGTAACACATTATGATTGTTCTGTAACACCTCACTCTTAGATAAGTGCCCTGTAACACATTATGATTGTTCTGTAACACCTCACTCTTAGATAAGTGCCCTGTAACACATTATGATCGTTCTGTAACACCTCACTCTTAGATAAGTGCCCTGTAACACATTATGATTGTTCTGTAACACCTCACTCTTAGATAAGTGCCCTGTAACACATTATCCTTCGCTTTGGTGCAGCAACAACCTACTATTAAGTCAGTCTAAACCTCCTTACCATACTGAAGCACAAACTTTAATCGCAGGTCCGTCTTGTCTGCCCAACCTGCGGTCGCCGCAGCACCACCCGGCAACCGGCTGGTTCATCCAGCACGCCCGGCTCGACTGCACCCTCTTCGCGGGCGTCGGCTACTCCAAAGACGCCGATACAATCGACAATGTGCCACTCTCGCCAGCCTGGCAGTTCAAGCCAGGGCAAAGCGAACAAGCATAACAAAACCCTTTGCCGGGTGAAGCTGCTGCAGCAGCGGCAGTACGCTACTGGCGCAAATTTGTCGCCGTCTGCTTCCGCCGTTTCTTCTTCCGGCAGCAGAAGTTCGCCTGGCGGTGGCATGGCTTCGTTTCTGTCTCTGTTAGGGGCGGGAACGCCAAAGCGATAATAAAAAATCGTTTTTTGCTGTTTAGTTGTATCTGTCGATAAAAATGCATTTCGCCTACTAAAAGTAGGTTTGATGCATTTTTAATGCAAATTTGTTCCAAAATTTAATTAAAATACAAGTGCAACGTGGAGATGTACAGTTTTTAAAAGCTCGTATTTTAATTAACTTAGTCTTAATTTTGCCTTTAATTGATTAATATAGGTACGATATGTAGTTTTGTAAGTTTAATCCTTGATAAAAAAACCAATCCCGAAAATGTGACCCATTGCAATGCAATTTCATGCATCTAATTGTGCGCCCGTCATCAGCATGAGCTCAGGGCAGGATGAGGCCTCTCTGGGGCTCAACCAGGACCACTGCAGCGCAGACGCTGCCACCGTGGATAGCAAGGAGCCATCCAATCACATTGACCCAAACATAGAGGAGGCCATGGAGGGCATCGAGTTTTTCGATGAGGTTTTGCATTATCAAGGCGATACCGGTTTTGGTGCTACAGCCAATCAGAGAGGAGCTAATGATTTTGCTGCGGCAGATCAGGGTGAATCGGCTACGGATAATCACACAGCCAATCAAACTGGAGCTTGCGAGATTCCTGCAGCCAATCAGAGCGAGGATGCGGAGTTTCTTAAAGCCAGTCAGAGCGAATCTGCCGACATCTCAGCAGCCAATCACAGCAAGGCTACAGAAAGTCCTGCAGCCAATCAGGTCAAGGTTTTGGATTTTCTTGCAGATATTCGAAGCACTGACATCGCAGCAGCCAATCAGAGTGAAGCAACTGACATTGCAGCAACCAATCGGAGCGAAGCTACTGACATCGCAACAGCCAATCAGAGCGAAGCTACTGACATTGCAGCAGCCAATCAGAGCAAAGCTACTGACATCGCAGCAGCCAATCAGAGCATAGCTACTGAAATCGCAGCAGCCAATCAGAGCAAAGCTGTCGCTAGTTCACTGCCGAATCTAGACGAAGCTGTGGACGATGTCTTGGCCAATCAGAGTGAAACATTCGACCAAGCGCCAGCCAATCAGATTGAATCCGCTAGTAGTTTTATTACATCTGAAGTTGCGCCAGCCAATCAGAGCAAAGTAGCCACCGAATCATTAGCCGATCAGCGTGAAGCATCGGCAGATCAAAACGCCGCAGCCGCCGCTCCTCCAGATCAGGATTTCGTCATGGCCGAGGTTAAAACTGAAGTCCAATCTGCCGACGTGTCCGCAGTTTCCGTCGGCTTTGATGGCGCCGACGGCGAAGAGAGCGAAGCTGCCAGACAGGCTGCCAGCTGGATTGAAGACGCCAGCGAGGCTGCTGACTCCTCCGCCTCTGCCGTCGCTGCCGCCAAGACTGAACCTGTGGCTCTACTAGAAGCAAAGATTGAACCCACGGAAACCGGCTCGGCTGCGGCCTCCGCTGTCGAGCGGAAGCCGCAGGTGGCGGGCGTCAACGGCGGCGCCCCTGGAAGCCCCTCCTCGCAGCCCTGCTCGTCCTCCACCTCATCACAGGTGCCCATTCCCGGCCTGAGCAAGGCCTTGGAGAGGTGAGTTGCATCTGTAGCTGCCTTTTTACCTGTCTGTCTATCTATCTATCTATCTATTTATCTATCTATCTATCTACCTGTCTGTCTATCTATCCATCTATCTATCTATCTGTCTGTCTTTCTGTCTATCTATCTATCTATCTATCTGTCTGTCTGTCTGCAGTTCATTACTACTGATTTTTAATAAAGCATTTTGTTTATAACCACACCTGTCATGCCCAACCTCCCCAGCGCGCTGACCCGCCGTCAGCGACACGACCTCGAGCTCACTGGCAGCTGCCCGCGTTGCGAAAAATTTCGCGAACAGATCGTCTTTGATGAAAATAACGAGCCGCAGCCCGGCATCAACATCCTGCCGGACTATTTGGCAGACGGCCTCGACATGGTTGTGGTAAGTTTGGCTCACCTGCTCCCAGATCCTCAGTTGCTGGGCCAGCCTCCCAGATCCTCAGTTGCTGGGCCAGCCTCCCAGATCCTTAGTTGCTGAGCCAGCCTCCCAGATCCTTAGTTGCTGGGCCAGCCTCCCAGATCCTTAGTTGCTGGGCCAGCCTCCCAGATCCTTAGTTGCTGGGCCACCAGCCTCCCAGATCCTTAGTTGCTGGGCCAGCCTCCCAGATCCTTAGTTGCTGGGCCAGCCTCCCAGATCCTTAGTTGCTGAGCCAGCCTCCCAGATCCTTAGTTGCTGGGCCAGCCTCCCAGATCCTTAGTTGCTGGGCCAGCCTCCCAGATCCTTAGTTGCTGGGCCAGCCTCCCAGATCCTCAGTTGCTGGGCCAGCCTCCCAGATCCTCAGTTGCTGGGCCAGCCTCCCAGATCCTTAGTTGCTGGGTCAGCCTCCCAGATCCTCAGTTGCTGGGCCAGCCTCTTAAATCCTCAGTTGCGGGGCCAGCCAACCACACCCTCAGTTGCTGGGCCAGTCTTCCAGATCCGTATATTTCTTACCTCGCCTTTTTGTCTCTACTACTCAGTATCCTGGCTATTCAGTAGTGCAAACGCGCGCATTCCCAAAAATCCGATCCGCTATCAAACAGATCGGCATCAATCCCAGCATGACCTCAGCCTACGTGGGTCATCACTATGCCGGACCTGGCAATCATTTCTGGTCCTGCCTGAGCGAGAGCGGCCTCATCGCGGAGCCGCTCACCTGCCATGAGGATCACCGGATCTGCGATTTTGGCATAGGCTTCACCAATGTGTGCACCAGGCCCACCAAAGGCGCCGCCGATCTGACCAGAAAGGAGATGAAAGAAGGTGCCGAAATCTTGCTGACAAAATTAAAGAAATACAAGCCGAAAATTGCCGTGTTCAATGGGAAAGGTAGGTCTTGTTTTATATGACTTTCCTGGCCTTTGTTGGGCATTCTATCTGCCCCGTTCCGCCCCGTTTAACCAACCTGAGGGCACTTCCCCCCATAGTCAGCCATAGGGCACTTTCTGCCCCCCCCCCCATAGTCAGCCATAGGGCACTTTCCGCCCCCCCCCATGGTCAGCCATAGGGCACTCTCCGCCCCCATAGTCAGCCATAGGGCACTTTCTGCCCCCCCCCCCCATAGTCAGCCATAGGGCACTTTCCGCCCCCCCCCATGGTCAGCCATAGGGCACTTTCCGCCCCCCCCCATAGTCAGCCATAGGGCACTTTCCGCCCCCCCCCATAGTCAGCCATAGGGCACTTTCCGCCCCCCCCCATAGTCAGCCATAGGGCACTTTCCGCCCCCCCCCCATAGTCAGCCATAGGGCACTTTCCGCCCCCCCCATAGTCAGCCATAGGGCACTTTCCGCCCCCCCCATAGTCAGCCATAGGGCACTTTCCGCCCCCCCCCATAGTCAGCCATAGGGCACTTTCCGCCCCCCCCCCATAGTCTGCCATAGGGCGCTTGCTAGGCTTCAAGGCTACCCAGCCGCAACCGCCATTGAATTCCCGCAAACTTTCCCAGGCATTTACGAGGCATTCGTTGGTAACAAGAACTTCTACATGGGCAAGCAGCCGGAGCCGCTGGTGGGCACAGACATTGTCGTGTTCGTCATGCCCTCCAGCAGCGCCCGCTGCGCCCAGCTGCCCCGCGCCGCCGACAAGCTGCCATTCTACGTCGCTCTGAAGAAACTACGTGACTATGTTGTCGGCATCAGCTCGCATCTGAACGATTCCGATGTGGTGTTCACCGACTACACGGAGATGCGCGTGACGCAGCCGGACCCCAAGAGCGTGCGCAAAGCCGAACGGCGCAGGAAACGCAAGGCGGAGCTGGCCCAGCTCAACCAGGCTGCCGCCGCGGCTGCCGCCGCGGCTGCCGAGCAGAAAGCTCGAGCTGAAGCAGCCGCCGCTGCCGCAGCCTCCAGCATCGACTCTAAAGAAGCTGTCCAGGCCAAGATTGCAGCAATGCAGCAGCAGCAGCAGCAGCAACTGCGAGCAGCGGCTGGCGGCGTCAAAGTCGAAGGCTCCACAGCCGCCATCATCGGTCAGCCGGCTGCTGCTCAAGCTGGCGTAGCCATGCCGCAGCAGTACGCCCTGCTGACGCAGCAGCCCGGCCAGTTCGAGTGGCAGATTTACCAGCCCACTCTGTACTACCAGCTGCCCGCTGCCAACCCTGCAGATCAGGCTGGCGGCGCTGCTGCCGGCACCTCCGCTGCCGCCGCCGCCGCTGCCTACCTGCGGCCTCAGCTGCAGATCCTTCAACCGGCCGACGCCGCTGCAGCAATGGCAGCCGCCGGTGTCACCGTCGACAGTTCCGGGGCAGCCGCTCTGGTGAACAATTCTTCGTCATCGTCGGCAGCGTCATCTCTGGTTGTTTCGTCAACGTCGAATAGCGTCGGCGCCAACGCTGCCGCAACGGCCTTGACGGCGCAGCAGCTGGGTTTCGCCAACCTGCTGCTGCTCGATCCCAGCCAGCTGCAGGCGGCCGCCGCTGCAGCCGGAGCTGTGGGCGCCACCGTGGCCAGCAGCGTCGCCCTGGTGCCCTCCGTGTCCGCCGGCATCGCCTCCACGGTGCAGGACAGTCGGACAATGGGACAGCAGCAGCATCAGCTGACTTACACCACACTGTGATGGCCGGCTGGACTGAGGCGGAATTTATTGATTTGTGCTTCTTATTGTTCGCTTAGAGACCCGTCCCGAGATTATGCGAACGCACTTTGCACTGATGCAGATTCTGTTATAACAAATAATAATAATAATAGTACGCATATGAGATCTAACTACTTTTTATGTTCAGTAGTATCGTATTTTAGCTAATTAGCTGGTCCACTAGGAGTCGCCAATAAAAACGCAACTGTGCCTTTATTGGCTCAGGAGAGTCACGTGACGATGTTTTAATTGGCTCAGAGAAGTCACGTGACGATGTTTCATTTGGCTCGGAGAATTCACGTCGTGACTATGTTTCAATTAGCTGATGGAAGTCACGTGACTGTTTAAATTGGCTCAGAAAAGTCACGTGACTATGTTTTTATTGGGTCAGAAAAAGTCACGTGACTTATGATTTGTCCAATAGCAACAAGCCCTGCCCGAGCGGAACACTGATATGTACAAATACTTCGTATATCCATCCTCTGTCACGTGACTTTACTTACTACTGAATTGGAGATAGTAGGCGACCAGTAATCTTTGTAATAATTTTAGATTCTTTACCCAAGCACCTACTTTGATATACCTACTGTATTGCTTTAAGTACTATCACCAACACAGACAATTTTTTCTAAATAATTTAACACCAACCCTGCAGCTATTAAATAGTTTTCAAATTTGTAAATTTTTGTTTTAATTCTTAGCCTAACTCGCCCTGACAATATCATTACGCTCTGTCTGCTTCGCATATCACTTGATCGTTTTCAATAATTTATATATATGTCATATATCTGTCTGACTGTCTGTCTTTGTCAATCTTTTATTTGTAACATTTGCTTCTATTTTTATTTCTATCCAATGATGAAGAATAGAAATCCCGCAGTTATCGTGAGACTTTGTTAAAACAAAAATTGATCTGTTGTCGTTAATAACTGATTGCACTTTTAATTAGTAGTTGTTGTTTGATAACATGGCAGCTTATGTTTGTGTGTTTTAAAATACAGATTATAAAGCGCTTAAAAAAGTCTGTTTAAACCTGTGGTCAGGATGAATTTACAGGTAAAAACTCGTCATCTGTTTCAAAGATTTTCACACCGCGCTTTTTATAACAAAAAATTCAGTTAAAGCTTATCGATGCGTTTTTATCAGCTGCTTCTGTCGCACAAAAAGCTCTCCGCTTTCCTTCTTGTTGGTTTCTATTTTGGTTTCCTTTTTCTGCTTATCAATTTTAGTAATTTGCTTTTTTTGCGTCTTACCAACTGCCGTCTGGTGATGGTGATCGCTTTTTTTGGCCCGTGTGCACCTGCAACTAGCAAAATGATTTACTATTGTTATTATTAACATTATTATTATTATGGACTGTCTGTATCGCACCGGGTTGCTGTGACCGCCAACCGTCGTAGCGGCGCGACTTTTTATTGATATATTTCTAAGTAGTCACGTGTGTACATAACTTTTATTACATATATATATATATGAATTCATATATAGCTGTTTTTTGCTTCTTCAGTTATTATTTATGCCCACTCTTTGTCTGTTTTGATCTTCTTTAACTAATTATCGTCTATGAAATCAGCGCACTGGGATTTCATCGCCTGCCCTCAGAATTCATCATGTTTTCTCGATTTGTGTTCAGATCTGCGTTCGAATTCACTCACCGACTCGCCGTTTAATCATTGTAGCCGAAGTTTTATATATAACTGTCTGTAAAGACATTGTCATCTCCCCATTTTTTGACGCAAAGAAATAACTAAAATCATGTTCTAGTAGTCCAGTTTTAGCGCAAAGCAGATTTAAAAAGTAAAAGAGCGTAAGCGTTTATTAAGTCCAATCAAGTCCTTAAATGTTTTTTTGTCGTTTTGCGCAACGGATCCTCTATGTGTGTTAAAAATATATATTATAAATTTCTTAAAAACTCACACAGTAAAAAAGCCTGCATACAAATCTCATTGGTTTTATATTCACTAACTAAACACTAATTTCATTTTGTCTGTCATCCTTGAATTCGCTTACTATGGGCGTTAAACATTTCTTAAGAAACAGTTGCGTTCGTTCTGTTTTGTTTTTTACGATTGGCCAATATGAGTCTACGTAGGCCATTTTAATGTGTGCATTGATTGCGAAGCTTTCTCTTCAGCCAATCAGCGATGACTTGTTGATAAGGGAAATAACAGTTGGGGTGAAGACCATTTCAATGTGTGCATTTGATTGCGAGGCTTTCTCGTCAGCCAATCAGCGATGACTTGCTGATAAGGGAAATAACAGTTGGGGTGAAGACCATTTCAATGTGTGCATTTGATTGCGAAGCTTTCTCGTCAGCCAATCAGCGATGACTTGCTGATAAGGGAAATAACAGTTGGGGTGAAGACCATTTCAATTTGTGCATTTGATTGCGAAGCTTTCTCGTCAGCCAATCAGCGATGACTTGCTGATAAGGGAAATAACAGTTGGGGTGAAGACCATTTTAATGTGTGCATTGATTGCGAAGCTTTCTCTTCAGCCAATCAGCGATGACTTGCTGATAAGGGAAATAACAGTTAGGGTGAAGGCCATTTTAATGTGTGCATTGATTGCGAAGCTTTCTCTTCAGCCAATCAGCGATGACTTGCTGATAAGGGAAATAACAGTTGGGGTGAAGACCATTTCAATGTGTGCATTTGATTGCGAGGCTTTCTCGTCAGCCAATCAGCGATGACTTGCTGATAAGGGAAATAACAGTTGGGGTAAAGACCATTTTAATGTGTGCATTTGATTGCGAAGCTTTCTCGTCAGCCAATCAGCGATCATTGATTACGAGTCGTATATTCAAGTTTTTTGTGCAAATAACTTAAAAAATAATTATTTTACCCCATTGTCTGCGGATTTAACCGTCTTAGCTGCAGGGCGGTCCGAAGAGGATTTAAGCGTCACCTACACGATGCTAAAACAACAATGAACCGAATGAGCAATTCGGTCGTTGTAGAGAGGAGAAATAAACAGTTGGACCAATGGCCACTCCGCTCCGAATATATTTTATTTAATTTCGCTTCGGTGCAGAGCTGCAGTCCTGATTCTTGCCATAACGGCATGAAGGTGTGAGCCCCACTGTTTTAAACTGTTTCTCAACCCTATAGCTCCTTCTCCTACTCGGGTATTTTTTCCACTCGTCTCCGTAGGATGGGGAGGGGTTTGCGTGGAGAAAAACAAAAAACTGAAAATGAGAATACAGGCAACAGAAATTGCAATTGTGGGCCATTCGTTTTGTGAAGTACTTGGACCATGCAGCTATTTGGCGAGAGTATTCTCTTTCGCCAGTTAATTATGGCCACTTCTATCTCTCGGTCTGTCTTCTCTGTGTTTCTCTTCTGCCACAGAGAGCGGCTCAACCACCCACCGAGCCGTGCTCAGCATAATCTGGTCATTCTCGAGTTCATATCTTTGGCTTCGGCGAACGCAGCCAACTCTAACTGAATTTTGCTCTGCGCATTAAATAAGCGGCCTAAATAATAACCTAGTTTCACTTGTTCGAATCAAAATTAATTTCGCACCTAAAAATGTCGAAACCGGAGAGACAAGTAAATATAAACAAGCGTTAGTTGTTGAGTCAATTATTGGCAACTAGTTGCAATCGACTCGGCACTTGTGGAAGATTCTGGTTCAAAATGGCTTCGCCTTCGATAGCTACCGTCGGGGAAGAGCAGCAGCAGCAGGGAGCAGCTCCGCAAACCGTCAGTCAGCGCAGAGTCGGCAGGCGCTGCGGCATTATCGGGGGAGCGGCGATGTCAACAACCTCCGGGCTGGCGTCGGGCGAGTCAAGGCGAAGCATGCCCTGTGAGTTGGGAAGAGTTCTCAGTCAGTGACTTGCAGAAAGTTGTTCGAGGCAAAGGTCAAAAGTTCAATTAGTTAGATCATGACACCCGTTCAGCCGAACTCTGACTTTAACTCACGAGTTTCTCACTGTTTGCCAAGTTTTGGTGACAACGACCTTTTCATGGACAGCTGAAAATAAGTCGCGGACTGGAGGCCCAATTTTTTCTGAGTTTGTTTAATTCTCTCATTATACACCCATAGTGACCCTTTTAGTCTGACTAGGAACCCATGAGCTCAATATTTACACAATTTTGGGTCAAGAAAAAGCATGAAAACCATAATGTGGAGGTTGGTTTGCAAATTTAGGCAATTTAGGCAAATTCTGCTATTAGACATTGGGTTGCTTGTCATTCTAAATGACTTTACTATCTAGATGACAGTCGGTAAACTTGCAAAGCCTCTACTCCAGGGGTTGAAAAACTTTTTTACCTCAAGGGCCAGGTGTAGAACCTAGCTAATGAGGAGAGAGAGGAGAGGGAATAGAGAAGAGAGAGAAAAGATACGAGAAGGGATCGAGACGAGGGAATGAAGGAAAAAGTAGGAGACGAAAGAAGAGAAAGGGAGGGGAGAGGAAAAGAGAGATGAGAGATGAGGAGAGAGGAGATTAGATAAGGAAAGGAGATAGAAAAAAGAGGAGAGGGGAAATCGAGGACAAAGGAGAAGAGATATGAGAGATCAAGAGAGAAGATAGGAGAGATTCGACTAGATATCTGAAAGGAGACACCTTGAGCGGACAGGATTGCTACTGTAAAATTTCAAATGACCCGATCGCGAGGGCCGGATTGAGAGGCTTTGTCGACCCCTGATTTACTTACTACGTGGTAGATAAATCGCCAGTGCATTTATTTTAGAGCGATTTTATGGCATAATTTGAGCTCAGGTTTTATTGGATGAAATATAACAACCAGAGCTCAGATTGAC
Organism: Macrostomum lignano; assembly: GCA_002269645.1. Lineage (NCBI taxonomy): Eukaryota > Metazoa > Platyhelminthes > Macrostomidae > Macrostomum > Macrostomum lignano. Next base: position 27,457 of record NIVC01004524.1, read on the forward strand.
TCCAAAATTTCACACCATTTTAACAAAACTTTTGCGTCGTTTAGTCCCATAAAAAAGTTCCAAATCACGACGCTAAATGATGCGAAACGAAAACTTACATTCAAAATGCCCTGTGCTTGCCTTGAAACATTCCAAGCCAGGAAACCAGACTTAAAATTGGGTCTTTTCACTGATTAACGATTCTGTCTGACCGCTCAGTCTTCAACTTCACTCCCCATCTTTAATCCCATCTTCAATCCCATCTTCAATCTCCACCTTCATTGCCCTTTTTCAATCCCCATCTTCAATCTTCATCTTCACTCCCCATCTTCACTCCCCATCTTCAATCCCAATCTTCACTCCCCATCTTCAATCCCCATCTTCAATCCCCATCTTTGATCCCCATCTTCAATCCCCATCTTTGATCCCCATCTTTGATCCCCATCTTCAATCCCAATCTTCAATCCCCATCTTCACTCCCCATCTTTAATCCCCATCTTCACTCCCCATCTTCAATCCCCATCTTTGATCCCCATATTCAATCCCCATCTTCACTCCCCATCTTCACTCCCCATCTTCACTCCCCATCTTCACTCCCCATCTTCAATCCCCATCTTTAATCCCCATCTTCAATCCCCATCTTCAATCCCCATCTTCAATCCCCATCTTCAATCCCCATCTTCAATCCCCATCTTCAATCCCCATCTTCAATCCCCATCTTCAATCCCCATCTTCAATCCCCATCTTTAATCCCCATCTTCACTCCCCATCTTTAATCCCCATCTTCACTCCCCATCTTCACTCCCCATCTTCACTCCCCATCTTCAATCCCCATCTTCAATCCCCATCTTCAATCCCCATCTTTAATCCCAATCTTCACTCCCCATCTTCAATCCCCATCTTCACTCCCCATCTTCACTCCCCATCTTCAATCCCCATCTTTGATCCCCATCATCTGTGCTGCTCAATCCTCCCCTTCTTGACCTCAATTTTGAATATTCTCTTAGCCAGAACTTTTCCTCTTTTCAACTCGAAGTGATCGAAGCTTGTATTTGTGGTTTTCCCAGAATTTTCGGCTCCGCCTTTTCCCTCGTTTTAAGCAGTCAAACTCAGAACTGATTCTGCCAGCCAGAGTCAATGGATTTCCTCACAGAACAGCCCGAACCCTTTAATTGGCCCTACATTATCGTAATCAATCAATGCAGTGACTGACCTCCAGACACCGACCATTCGTTCAGTGGCTGCCCCAAAAGTGCCATTTAATCGCTGATTGATGGGCACACCCCCCCCCCCCCCGACTGAAGGCAGCATGACTGAAGCTCACTCAGAACTTATTGATTGCCAAATCTCAATCATATCTCCAGCAAAGTTTTATCTTGTTCAGTTAATCTTTGTAGAATGGCTTTTGAGTCGATGTTTTGTGCATTATAGTATTCTCGTACTGCATAAAATCGTACAACTGTAAAAGTGTATAAACGGCATTTCTACTGCTAGTAAAGTTTGTAGGGTTAAGAAGCGTGCACAATATTCTTAGCAGAAAGTTTAAAACAAAACTTCCATAAAGTTTATAGTACAGCTCGTTCTTTGAAGAAAGAATATCAAATCCCAGTTGCTGTCTGCCACATCCCAAAGCCGCGAAGGTCATTTAACCAATTTTCTTATTACAATAACTGAGGAATAAAGTTCGACCCTTCTAAGAAACAGAGACATTCGATCGTATCCAGCGACTTAAAAATAACGACAAAGAAGCTGAACGGGGTCCACAGCGTGCTTGGGGAATTACCTGCATGGCACTTAATTCGCTCCGTTCTTCTCCTATCTGAGTTTTCCATTTTCAAGAGCTCCTCCCGCACCTGCGTTCGATATTTGCCATTAGCGAGGCTGGATTTGAAATCGAGATGAGGGGGATAGGAAGATATTGGAAAATGGCTGAGACCTGAGGCCTGAGAATGATAAATAGCCACCCAATGTCCTGCGCAGCCTTCCTGCCGAGCGCTGTACAATTGTCAGTGTCGCAGGTTTAGAAGTCAGGCCGCCAAACAGCATGTTCAGGCCGCAGCTCAGAAACAGCCGCAGGAATGCCAGCATAATGCAGCAGCAGCAGCAGCAGCAGCAGCAGCAACCGCAACAAAATCAACGGTCGAGCCAAAAGGAGCAAACACTGAGGAGCGAACACCAGCGAGCAGCTTTGCGAAGCAGATCGACGAGTCATATGCTTGACTGTTGTTGCTCCCACTTGCATTTCAACAGCTGCTGCCGCTGCTGCTGCTGTTTTTGTGAATGCAACTTGCACCAAGTCTGCCACGGTTGCATCGGTGCCTGCACAAACTGCTCCAACATCTGCTTCTGCGACAGCGAGACTGGAAGCAATTGTGCCCAGTGCTCAAGTTAGTCCTGCCTTTTTGCTAACTCTTAGTCAGTCAGTGAGTCAGTCAGTCAGTGAGTCAGTGAGTCAGTCAGTCAGTCAGTCAGTCAGTCAGTCAGTCAGTCAGTCAGTCAGTCAGTCAGTCAGTCAGTCAGTCAGTCAGTCAGTCAGTCAGTCAGTCAGTCAGTCAGTCAGTCAGTCAGTCAGTCAGTCAGTCAGTCAGTCAGTCAGTCAGTCAGTCAGTCAGTCAGTCAGTCAGTCAGTCAGTCAGTCAGTCAGTCAGTCAGTCAGTCAGTCAGTCAGTCAGTCAGTCAGTCAGTCAGTCAGTCAGTCAGTCAGTCAGTCAGTCAGTCAGTCAGTCAGTCAGTCAGTCAGTCAGTCAGTGAGTGAGTGAGTCAGTCAGTCAGTCAGTCAGTCAGTCAGTGAGTCAGTCAGTGAGTCAGTCAGTCAGTCAGTCAGTCAGTGAGTGAGTGAGTCAGTCAGTCAGTCAGTCAGTCAGTCAGTCAGTCAGTCAGTCAGTCAGTCAGTCAGTCAGTCAGTCAGTCAGTCAGTCAGTCAGTCAGTCAGTCAGTCAGTCAGTCAGTCAGTCAGTCAGTCAGTCAGTCAGTCAGTCAGTTAGTCAGCACGAGAGCGCAGGGCCCGAAGCGATGACAGGGGGCTTCGCCAGAACAGGCAGCCCACTCTTCTATTTGCAGCGCCTGCAGTCGGGAACCCAGCCCAGTCCTGCATGTTTAACAGACTTGGCTAGCAAAAATTATCATTCCTTCAGCGCAGTAGTCTCGGTAAAATGCTGCCCCATTAGCCTAGTAAGCCTTTACAAGCTTTTTAGAAGAAAGCCTTTAGAAGAAGGACTGCCCTCTCGGTGCGTTAAAAGGACCCTTTGGCCGGCAGAAGATATCGAGTCTGACACTTTGGGCGCTAATTCGAGACACTACTGCAAACGAATGCTGCATGCGGATTCCAACTACAATAAATCTCCACGGAGACTGCAGAATGCCATGCATATAGCTATAGGGTTAAGTCTAACCCGCACAGGGCCCCAACTCCCAACTCTCCCTGCTTGCCTCTCCCGTCTCTCAGTGGGATTGGACCTCGCCTCCAGCCTCCTCCTCCTCCATTCCTGACAACTTTTCGCCCTGATATCAGCGCCAGTTCATTGGGCCGCTAGGCGGATTGTCGGCAAGGAAACAAAAATAGCTCCAATAGCTTTGCCAACTCTGTCGCGGAATAAACGTTCTAAAAAGCGTTCTGTAAGAATCCTCAGACGAAACCTCTTCTAACCGAATTCAGTCAGCAGCTTCCGAGAACGACGCCGGGCAGACTCGGAAGACCGAGACGCTGAAAACGACCAGCAGGCGATCGGCAACCAGAGCAACCCTCTTGACGGAGCAGCGGAACAGCGGCCAAGACGCCATCGCCGCTGTCATCGACGCCGGGGAACAACTACAGCGGCTGGAGCCACAGACTCTGGCATGTCCATAGCGCCGGCTGTTTCTGCGGCCGCAGCAATGGTCGCTGGCACTGCAGTGGCCTCGATGGCGGCGGCTCGCGCTGGCTCGCTGGCCAAGGCGGGCAGCATCGCGCCCGGCCGCCCGCCGCCGCCGGAGAACCGCATCGTCATCAACGTCGGCGGCGTCCGCTTCGAGACGTACAAATCCACGCTGAAGAACATCCCGGACACGCGGCTGGCCTGGCTAACGGAGACCACGTCAACTAACAATGCCGATTTCGACCCGGACACTGGCGAGTACTTCTTCGACAGGCACAGCGGCGTGTTCGCAATGATCCTCAACTACTACCGCACCGGCCGGCTGCACACCCCCATGGACATCTGCGGCCCCATGTTCGAGGAGGAGCTGGCCTACTGGGGCATCGACGAGAAGCAGATGGAGTCCTGCTGCTGGACCACCTACCGGACCCACCGGGACGCGCAGGAGACCCTCGCTGAGCTGAACGGCGGCGAACTGTCTGACGATGACGACGACGACGGTGAGAATGACACGGCGAAGAAGTTCGGCATCGAAGAGGCCGCCGCGCCTGAGCTCACCTGGTGGCAGCGCTGCCGGCCCAGGGCCTGGGCCTGGCTGGAGGGGCAGGGAGTCGGAGTGCCCGGGAAGGTGAGACTGACTGACTGACTGACTGACTGACTGACTGACTGACTGACTGACTGACTGACTGACTGACTGACTGACTGACTGACTGACTGACTGACTGACTGACTGACTGACTGACTGACTGACTGACTGACTGACTGACTGACTGACTGACTGACTGACTGACTGACTGACTGACTGACTGACTGACTGACTGACTGACTGACTGACTGACTGACTGACTGACTGACTGACTGACTGACTGACTGACTGACTGACTGACTGACTGACTGACTGACTGACTGACTGACTGACTGACTGACTGACTGACTGACTGACTGACTGACTGACTGACTGACTGACTGACTGACTGACTAATCTATTGCATGAACACTATGGCACTTTGGCTCAGACAACGGTGCAGCACTAAGTTTTGTGCAGTTGTTGACACGAACATGCGAACAGCAGTTGTGAAGGGAAATAACATTTTAGCTCTGATGAAGTTAATCCCTGCAATTTATCTTCACGTTCTAGGTGGGGGGACGTTGGCATTCCTTTCATTGAGATTTGCGCGTGTCAATGTTGTTTACTTTGTCAGCAGTGCTATTGCAGTAGTGAGTCAACGACAACAGTATCTGCCATCTCCGCGCGGAGTGGAATGGGGCTAGGAACAACTGTCAAACAAAGGTCGACGCGTGCGTCCGGAGTGTGTCCGGCCCCCGCCACTCCGGGCTTGCAGCGGGGTGGAACAGGTCGCGGACGACCCAAAAGGCGCCGCGAAAATTGGGATAAAAGAAGCGTTTGCATTATGCATGCCAAGGAGATCCTCGGGTGGTTGAGTCTGTTTTAGAGCAAAAAAACTCTCTAGCTGGGTCCGTCTTTATCCGCCGCAGGAGCTGGCAGGGGCGGCCCCAGGAGGAGGCGAAGGCGTGGCCTGAGCGGGATATTTTTATACGGGCGGATCCGGGAAGAGAAGGAGCTGCTGATGACGAGAAGCGGGAAGCTGACAGTGAATTGAGGAACTGGGTTGCAGGGGGCGGTGGGGGCTGAAGCCTCTCAGTAGGCAGAGAAACCTGACACACACCTCCGCCTCATCATCCATTCTAGAGGCTGAACTGTCCAACTCCGTGGGTGACTGGGTCCTGAGTAGCAACTGATGTCCAAAATTCCCATGGATAAGCTGAAAACGAGGGATTTTTTCTGAGAAAAAAGCACCAAAGATTTGCCGGTGTTTCTTGTTCAGCTGCCACATTTCGCTAGTGGTGGCGGCGAGGTCTGCCATTTGCTTTACTTTGAAGCAGTCTTCTATGAGTAAAAACTTGACTAATTAATCTTTACCTGCCGACGACAGGCCTTCGACTTGAAGCTTGAAGCTAAAGAAAAAAATGGTTGAAAATTGAAAAATTTACAGACTATAGAAACAAATTGTTAGAATTGTGGCTTCCGCAACGGAAACAGAGTATTGCGGCTAGCCGACAGAGGGGCGCAGAAGGGCATCAAGGAAGTTAAAGAAAAGCGAAAGAAAGCAGAAAAATTCGATTTTTTTCGGTTTCTACAGCGCCGGATGCCTGGGCTGGAAAAGTTAGCTGAAGTGAATTCTGTCGAGAATGAAGCAACACAAACGGCAAGTAATCGTCTACCTGGCCCTTGCGCGTCTCTGCTATGCAGATTCAGCCTCTCGTGTTGCATTCCACCCCCCCCCTTGTGCAGCATGGCCAGTCAGATTGGGGTTGACATATTCGTCTGAAGTCAATGCGCAGTGTCTGTCATCCGCGGTGCATGAGGCGAACTGCACTGCAATGCTAACTGAGGCACACTTGACTGCAGTTGATGCAAGCCATTTGTGGCAAGCCGGGTCTGATTTTAATCACTATATGGGATGTGAAGTGCTGCTGTTGCCGGGGACAGACATTCAACCCTTAAGTATAGGCAGAACAATGCCCTTGAGGCCTGTTCACACAGCCATTAAACCACGCGGCTGATGTACGAGTTGAAGACAACGGAACATCATGGCTGCTTTACAGAGTGTACGTGCCCGACGATTAGATTGCAGCGCTGGTTTCGGAACGATGTCGCATGAAGGCATTGCGCCCGCAGCATTCCTGCAGTTATTATTGTCATAGTTAAACTTTCGCAACTCGCTTCCAGATTCTGGCAACAGTGTCCGTCCTGTTCATCCTGGCGTCCATTGTCATTTTTATGGTGGAAACCCTGCCGAGTGTGCGAACAGTTCGACCAGAATCGAATGTGAGCAACTGCACGGGACTGACTGTGTCGGATTGTCTCAGGCAGACTACCCCTCACGCGGCTATACAGGTAATCATGTTTGTGAATAGTATGCAGTACCGTATGCTCATTGTGTTTTTGCTATTTCAGACGTGATAAAATTGCTTCGAATGGCCCTCTCTATCCGGCCCTCTCTAAAGAGCCTCTCTATCCGGCCCTCTCTAAAGAGCCTCTCTATCCGGCCCTCTCTAAAGAGCCTCTCTATCCGGCCCTCTCTAAAGAGCCTCTCTATCCGGCCCTCTCTAAAGAGCCTCTCTATCCGGCCCTCTCTAAAGAGCCTCTCTATCCGGCCCTCTCTAAAAAGCCTCTCTATCCGGCCCTCTCTAAAGAGCCTCTCTATCCGGCCCTCTCTATCCGGCCCTCTCTATCCGGCCCTCTCTAAAGAGCCTCTCTATCCGGCCTTCTCTAAAAAGCCTCTCTATCCGGCCCTCTCTAAAGAGCCTCTCTATCCGGCCCTCTCTAAGGAGCCTCTCTATCCGGTCCTCTCTAAGGAGCCTCTCTATCCGGCCCTCTCTAAAGAGCCTCTCTATCCGGCCCTTTCTAAAGAGCCTCTCTAAGAGCCTATCCGGCCCTCTCTATCCGGCCATCTCTATCCGGCCCTCTCTAAAGAGCCTCTCTAAGAGTCTATCCGGCCCTCGGGGTCTTTTGAAACTTCACTATAGCGATCAGGCCCGCTCAATGTTTACGAGCTATATCTCTCTTCTCAGCGCTCTTCTGTCTAATCTCCTCTCTACTCTCTTCCTCTCTCCTCTCCTTTTCTTTCCTCCCTTCTCCTCTCGTCTCCGCTCCTCTCTCCTCTTATCCTCATCGATCTCTATCCTCTCTTCTCTCTCCTCCTCTCTCCTCCTCTCCTCTCTCCTCTTCTCTCCACTCCTCTCTTCTCCTTTATTCTCTCGCCTCTTATCTCCCTTCTCTCTTATTTATTCCATCTCCTCTCTCCCCTCCTCCAGCCCGCAGTCATTATCTAAGTTCTCTATCTGGCCCTTGAGGTAAAAAAGTTTGCCAACCCCTTGCTTAAAGTCTTCAAGCACTTGTACTTTTGTGCAAGATGCAATGGGTACAGATGTCGTGAGCTGAGCTGTATACTCATTTCGCTGATCACTGAGCACTCACACGAATAAGTGCTCAGACTCACAACTCACACAGTGTACTGTTTTTGTATCATTGCCAGGCAGTGTAGGCGAGATCTGTGCGTTCCGCAATAATCCCCAAGACCAATTTCTTTGCAAAAGAACCAAGTGTAATGTGCTGCGATCGAGAGTCAGTCTGAGCATACTCCTGCATTAAAATGAAGCAACTATGAGATTTGTGAAGCAGACACAATAAATTTGTCCAGGATTCGGGACACCGTTGCCCAGCACGCAGCAATTTTACCTGTTAATACCCTGGTATTGCGCCGAGCTTGCACTTATGCAGAGGCTACTCCTGATCCTGTTTCCGAAGCTAAACAATGTCATGCACGATTAGTGACCAGGATGCCATAAACTTATTAGGATCCTTAACAAGGTTACCTCAATTACGTACCCAGCTAATGCTGGCACCCATTTTACAGCTGGGGGAACTGAAGCAACGCATAACCTTTAAGTGTCTTGCTCAAGGACACATATTGTTCAGATTCCAAGTGGAGTCACATTAATTTGGGGCTGAATTGGAATCTCGGCTTGGCTCTGCTCGTGCAATTAACGGCCTTGAGAGCCAACCACCCAAGGCGCAGTGAAGTGTACATGCCTAACGATAAAATAAAGTTAGGGCCTCTGTACACTCCTGTGCATTTGCCTGGCATATGCATTTAGTAAAACAGCTTTCTACTTTCAGTTCAGTAGCAAAGAAGAATACATAAGCTGGCAGCTGAAATGACTTTGATAAGTTTAGACGCCCAATCTCGCATTCGTAAACAACTTGCTAACTGGTTCAGCCATAATGTACATTGGCCAATCCAACTGAAATGTACATGGCAGCTTTAGGCTGGAATTCCGTGAAAAGCAATAAAAATTGGGGCGGGGCGGGGGGTGGGTAGTGTGGAAAGGCGCGATTGGAGGGTTCAAGCTGGGGGTTGAGCCAATAAAATTAGCCTTAGCTTTAAAAATACGTTTAAACGCTACTTCAGTTTAACTTGCTACTGAACTGAAAGTAGATTGCATGGAAATGTGCTGAATGGCCCATCTAGCTATTCTAATACCTGTGCCTAGACCCAAAAATTTATAATTAAGGCCAATGCCTAATACAATACCCACCAACGCCTTTACTGCAGGTATTCGACATAGTCATAACGTTCTACTTCACTCTGGAGCTGCTCGCTCGAATACTGTTCTGCCCGCAAAAGGGAGAATTTTTCAAATCGGTGCTCAACTGGATCGACATCGTTGCCGTGTTTACGGCCTACGTGTCCTATGTCGTATTTTACGCAATGCCGCCCGACTCAACGGTGGTCGCACTGCAGATACTGAAAGTGCCCAGAATATTTCGCATCTTCAAACTGACCAGACACTTCTCCGGATTGAAAATCCTTGTGCACACGATGAAGGCCTCCTCCAGAGAGCTGATGCTCTTGGCTATAGTCTTTGCCATATTTGTCATTCTGTGTGGAACTGCCGTGTTCATCTGCGAGCAGTTCGTTGAGACGCACGCCAACGAGTTCACTACCATACCCATCGGCTTCTGGTGGGCTCTGGTCACCATGACAACGCTTGGATACGGAGACGTTGTGCCTAAATCACTGCCAGGTTCGGCTGGGGGTTGAATTTTACAGTTTCATTGTAACAGCCCACAAATGATTACAGGTGATTCTGCCACCCTAAGAGTTCAACCACTCGTGCCTCTACCCCATGCCTCCACCCCCATGCCTCTGCCCCCACGTCTCTACCCCACGTCTCTACCCCCACGTCTCTACCCCCACGTCTCTGCCCCCACGTCTCTGCCCCCACGTCTCTGCCCCCACGCCTCTGCCCCCACGTCTCTACCCCCACGTCTCTGCCCCCACGCCTCTGCCCCCACGTCTCTACCCCCACGTCTCTGCCCCCACGTCTCTACCCCCACGTCTCTGCCCCCACGTCTCTACCCCAATGCCTCTACCCCCACGCCTCTACCCCAATGCCTCTGCCCCCACGTCTCTACCCCCACGCCTACTCTACCCTAATGCTTCTACCCCAATGCCTCTACCCCAATGCCTCTACCCCAATGCCTCTACCCCAATGCCTCTACCCCAATGCCTCTACCCCAATGCCTCTACCCCAATGCCTCTACCCCAATGCCTCTACCCCAATGCCTCTACCCCAATGCCTCTACCCCAATGCCTCTACCCCAATGCCTCTACCCCAATGCCTCTACCCCAATGCCTCTACCCCAATGCCTCTACTCCAACGCCTCTACCCCAATGCATATACCATTTATTCGGTCGACATTAGGTCGATTTTATCTCATGAAAGTTGAGCTTGAAGTACAGAAGCTATCTGGAAAATGTTTGCCATTGTATTGGTATCGCAGACTCACTATATATGCTTACTTATTAAAAATTGTCGTCTTAAAACAGTCAACAGCCGTCGAGCAATCCTCACCTCACGATAGGTCACTCACTAGAAATGCGATTCACTGATTCAATCTTGAAGAAGCTCACAAATTTAATTACAGTTGAATCAGCGACTCGGTTTCCGGGTAGACGGGAGAATTACTCGAATTTCTCGGCCGAGCTGTCAGGATTTGAATTGAAAATGCTCCCGATTGCGTGTCCGTGACCCTGCCCGGTGGCAGATCCTGTGAAAGGGGGAAGGCTTGACGCCGGATTAAAAAGTTTTTGAAGTACAATTTGTACTTTCTTAATCAAAGTCCATGCGCTAGGCAGCTGTCTATAGCATTATCCGGGACAGACAGACAGGCGTGTTAAATAATCCTAACGGCACTTTGCTTCAGTTGAATCAGCGGCTGAGACAATTTTAGGCAAAGAAATCTGAAAGCAGATAAAAATAAGATTTTTCAATTTGTATTTTACTGACAGATTATTTTAAGCCGCAGAGGCTGGAACTTAACTTTTGAATAATTTTCGGGCATTGGTGGATTGAGCATTGGGCATTTGTCGCCGAAAGGGGTCCCCATCACAAACCCGAAATAGCATAAAAACCCGAAATAGCATAAAAACCCGAAATAGCATAAAAACCCGAAATAGCATAAAAACCCGAAATAGCATAAAAACCCGAAATAGCATAAAAACCCGAAATAGCATAAAAACCCGAAATAGCATAAAAACCCGAAATAGCATAAAAACCCGAAATATCATAAACCCGAAATATCACAAACCCGAAATATCATAAACCCGAAATATCATAAACCCGAAATATCACAAACCCGAAATATCAAACTCGAAATATCATAAAAACCCGAAATATCATAAACCCGAAATATCATAAACCCGAAATATCACAAACCCGAAATATCAAACTCGAAATATCATAAAAACCCGAAATATCATAAACCCGAAATATCATAAACCCGAAATATCACAAACCCGAAATATCATAAACCCGAAATATCACAAAAACCCGAAATATCACAAACCCGAAATATCACAACTCCGAAATATCACAAACCCGAAATATCACAGACTAGAAATATCATAAACCCAAAACATTACAAACCCATGAAGTGTCACAAACAAGGACAAACAAGGTTGTTAAGTAGTCCTTGGTCACAAACCCGAAATATCATAAGCCCGAATTATCACAAATATTTCGGGTTTTTGTGATATTTCGGGTTTGTGATCCCCCTCCGCCGAAGGCTCTGCGCCACAGGGTTGTCAACCAGGAGTAAATTTCAAGCCGACCGAACACACCGCAGGCTATCTGGTCGGAGGCGTCTGTGCCATCAGCGGCGTGTTGGTCATCGCCCTGCCGGTGCCCATCATCGTGAACAACTTCGCCCTGTACTACACCCACGCGCAGGCGCGGCTCAAGCTGCCTAAACGAAAGAAGCGCGTTTTGGTTGGCGCACCAGACGCGCTGAAGCAGACAGTCGGCTCGCTGTCCGAAGTTGGCGACGACTTCATCCCCGGATTCGGCGGCGGCGACTACAGCGAGAGCGACGACACCGAAGACTCGTCGGCGGAGGATGCGGCAGCAAGTCAAGACGAGAAGCTCAGTGAGTGCCGTCATAAAATTTCAAGCATTCTGTGAGCGCCCTGGCAATGAGTCAGAGCTGCTGCGCATGTACACCCTTTTAAGGGCCTTTTAAAGGTAATTTTTAGAGGCCAATTTCCTGGAAAAATGCACTGCGAACGTAAACTCAAGATCGTTTAATTTTTTAAAGGCCAATTTCCTGGAAAAATGCACTGCGAACGTAAACTCAAGATCGTGTAATTTTTTAAAGGCCAATTTCCTGGAAAAATGCACTGCAGACGTAAACTCAAGATCGTGTAAGTTTTTAAAGGCCAATTTCCTGGAAAAATGCACTGCGGACGTAAACTCAAGATCGTGTAATTTTTTGAAGGCCTCTTTCCTGGAAAAAATGCACTGCGGACGTAAACTCAAGATCTCAAGTTCATACACACATGCATACGCAGTCAGTGCATAGATAGAACCTTGGGATTATGTAGTAAAAAGATAACAACATGAAAATGAAACTGTCACTACACAGCTATAAAAATATACCATAGTAACATGCTAGCTGTGTGTGCTAAGTTAAAATAATGGTAATCTTCACAATTGCGGAAATGTAACTCAAAAAAGGGGGTTGAGACTTTCCAACTGGACACGTTCACGTATTTTAGTCAATTGATGCGTACTTGAAAGACAGAAACAGCTGTGGGGCTGGGGTGAGGATGTTAGACACATTGACGCGAAGTCGTGCAAATGAATGCCGGGTTTCGTTTCAAATTCATTAGCGAGACAAAAGTTTTCAAGTTATTTTTAGACAAAACTGACTTTTTAAAACTCGATGCTTTTCACCCAGACCAACGGCTCGGCCCCCGAGACGCCTCCAGGCATCACCGTAGAGTTTATGGATGTCCAGTCCAGCAGCAAGAAGTCCCTGCGGAGTTCGCTGGCTGTTCCAGGTAAATTGACTTAGGTATAATTAATGTCTAATTAATATTCATTATTTTTGATGAGCATTTAAAGTCTACTTCAGAGGGACGAAATTTTTATAGCAGTTCTGAAGATGCTGATTAAGACCTGATGATTATTGATTTAGAGCCTGAAGGTGACTGATTGAGACCTGAAGGTTATTGATTCAGACCTGAAGGTCATTGATTCAGACCTGAGGGTTATAGATTCAGACCTGAAGGTCATTGATTCAGACCTGAGGGTTATAGATTCAGACCTGAAGGTCATTGATTCAGACCTGAGGGTTATAGATTCAGACCTGAAGGTCATTGATTCAGACCTGAGGGTTATAGATTCAGACCTCAAGGTCATTGATTCAGACCTGAGGGTTATAGATTCAGACCTGAAGGTTGTTCATTTAGACCTGAAGGTTATTCATTTAGACCTGAAGGTTATTCATTCAGACCTGAGGGTTATAGATTCAGACCTGAAGGTTGTTCATTTAGACCTGAAGGTTATTCATTTAGATCTGAAGGCTATTCAGACCTCAAGGTTATTCATTTAGACCTGAAGGTCATTCATTTAGACCTGAAGGTTATTCATTTAGACCTGAGGTTATAGATTCAGACCTGAAGGTCATTGATTCAGACCTGAGGGTTATAGATTCAGACCTGAAGGTCATTGATTCAGACCTGAGGGTTATAGATTCAGACCTGAAGGTCATTGATTCAGACCTGAGGGTTATAGATTCAGACCTGAAGGTCATTGAAGACCTGACTTATGATTAGACCTGAAGTTTTCATTTAGACCTGAAGGTTGCATTTAGACCTGAAGGCTATTCATTTAGACCTGAAATTCATTTAGACCTGAAGGCTATTCATTTAGACCTGAAGGTTATTCATTTAGACCTGACTTCACAAGGTTATTCATTTAGACCTGAAGTCATTTAGACCTGAAGGTTATTCATTTAGAAGGGTTATGATTCAGACCTGAAGGTCATTGATCAGATAGATAATTCGATAGAAATGCCGATAGAAATGTCGATAGAAATGTCGATAGAAATGCCGATACAAATGTCGATAGAAATGTCGATAGAAATGCTGATAGAAATGTCGATAGAAATGTCGATAGAAATGTCGATAGAAATGCTGATAGAAATGTCGATAGAAATGTCGATAGAAATGCTGATAGAAATGTCGATAGAAATGTCGATAGAAATGCCGATAGAAATGCCGATAGAAATGTCGATAGAAATGTCGATAGAAATGTCGATAGAAATGTCGATAGAAATGCCGATAGAAATGAAATGCTGATAGAAATGTCGATAGAAATGTCGATAGAAATGTCGATAGAAATGCTGATAGAAATGTCGATAGAAATGTCGATAGAAATGCTGATAGAAATGTCGATAGAAATGTCGATAGAAATGTCGATAGAAATGTCGATAGAAATGCCGATAGAAATGTCGATAGAAATGTCGATAGAAATGTCGATAGAAATGCCGATAGAAATGTCGATAGAAATGTCGATAGAAATGCCGATACAAATGTCGATAGAAATGTCGATAGAAATGCTGATAGAAATGTCGATAGAAATGTCGATAGAAATGTCGATAGAAATGCTGATAGAAATGTCGATAGAAATGTCGATAGAAATGCCGATAGAAATGTCGATAGAAATGTCAATAGAAATGTCGATAGAAATGCCGATAGAAATGTCGATAGAAATGTCGATAGAAATGCTGATAGAAATGTCGATAGAAATGTCGATAGAAATGTCGATAGAAATGCTGATAGAAATGTCGATAGAAATGTCGATAGAAATGCCGATAGAAATGTCGATAGAAATGTCAATAGAAATGTCGATAGAAATGCCGATAGAAATGTCGATAGAAATGTCGATAGAAATGCCGATAGAAATGTCGATAGAAATGTCAATAGAAATGTCGATAGAAATGCCGATAGAAATGTCGATAGAAATGTCGATAGAAATGCTGATAGAAATGTCGATAGAAATGTCGATAGAAATGCCGATAGAAATGCCGATAGAAATGTCGATAGAAATGTCGATAGAAATGTCGATAGAAATGTCGATAGAAATGCCGATAGAAATGATAGAAATGCTGATAGAAATGTCGATAGAAATGTCGATAGAAATGCTGATAGAAATGTCGATAGAAATGTCGATAGAAATGCTGATAGAAATGTCGATAGAAATGTCGATAGAAATGCTCGATAGAAATGTCGATAGAAATGTCGATAGAAATGCGATAGAAATGCTGATAGAAATGTCGATAGAAATGTCGATAGAAATGTCGATAGAAATGTCGATAGAAATGTCGATAGAAATGTCGATAGAAATGTCGATAGAAATGTCGATAGAAATGTCGATAGAAATGTCGATAGAAATGTCGATAGAAATGTCGATAGAAATGTCGATAGAAATGTCGATAGAAATGTCGATAGAAATGTCGATAGAAATGTCGATAGAAATGCTGATAGAAATGTCGATAGAAATGTCGATAGAAATGCCGATAGAAATGTCGATAGAAATGTCAATAGAAATGTCGATAGAAATGCCGATAGAAATGCGATAGAAATGTCGATAGAAATGCTGATAGAAATGTCGATAGAAATGTCGATAGAAATGCCGATAGAAATGCCGATAGAAATGTCGATAGAAATGTCGATAGAAATGTCGATAGAAATGTCGATAGAAATGTCGAAATAGAAATGCCGATAGAAATGATAGAAATGTCGATAGAAATGTCGATAGAAATGCTGATAGAAATGTCGATAGAAATGTCGATAGAAATGTCGATAGAAATGTCGATAGAAATGCTGATAGAAATGTCGATAGAAATGTCGATAGAAATGCCGATAGAAATGTCGATAGAAATGTCGATAGAAATGCTGATAGAAATGTCGATAGAAATGTCGATAGAAATGTCGATAGAAATGAAATGCTGATAGAAATGTCGATAGAAATGTCGATAGAAATGCTGATAGAAATGTCGATAGAAATGTCGATAGAAATGCCGATAGAAATGCCGATAGAAATGTCGATAGAAATGTCGATAGAAATGTCGATAGAAATGTCGATAGAAATGCCGATAGAAATGAAATGCTGATAGAAAT
>NIVC01004525.1:10000-12500 GCA_002269645.1 Macrostomum lignano
ACTTCGTACGACGCGTGCTGAGCGGCAGTAATGATCGAAGACAAAATGAGAAGTCTAATTAAAAAATACTGGCTTCATGCAGGCCTGTTAAAAAAATTTTAAAATTTTTTTAAATTTAAAAAATGCGACATTTTTCAGAATTAAAAATAATTTGTGCGTATTAGCCAAAGTGCCCTACTACCCCACCGGGGTAAGTAGGCTGGTTGGAATGCAGAGAGGGGTGGAATTTTAGTAAATTAAAAATAAAATTTAGCCAAGAAATCAATTTTGAATTTTTTTGTGAAAATTGAGGAAATCTTTTCTTTTGCAGCACGAAGCTGCTCGTTACCTGCTCTGCTGCTGGTCTATGGGTTTATGGGTTAAAGGGAGAAATAAACAGATGAACGCTCGCTGGCTGATGGAAGCATTTTCGTCAATGTTTTTAGGGTTTTTTGAGACGGGTGAACTTTTATAAATTTCGGTGCCAAATTAGCCAGCCCTAGCCTTTGCGGGCGCTTTAGTGAACGACAGACTTAGAAAAAAATTAGTCCCGCGTTTAGTTGCGAAAGTAGCTTGAAGAAATTTAAGAAAGCAAGGAATTCTTGAGATTTCTTAAAGCGCCGCGCCAAGCGCTTTTGCACTTTATGGCGCCGCAGCTAAGTGCAGCCTATGCTTGCAGTACTGATAAATTTAATTGTGCCAGGGACATTGCAAAATTTGAGGATTAAAATCCGTGACAGTAAGGCTTGGAAAACTGTGCAAGCTTGAATGCTTTTAGAAGAGAATTTTATGCAAATTGTGTTTTTTTAATCGGCTTTCGCGATTTTTGGTATAATAGGGAGTGACTTCCTCAGGAAAGCTTCATACTTACCTGGCGCGGGGGATACCGTGATCAAGAAGGCGGTGCCTCCAGGACGAGGCCTGTACATTGCACTCCGTATGGGCTGACTCCTGCGACTACCCCAAATCGGGGTGGCTCGAGCGCATAATTTTTGGTAGTGGGGACAAGCGTTCGCGCTGTCCCTTTCCTAAAGAATTAAAAGAAGAAAAATTTCTGAGGAAGAGTAGACAGACAGACAGACAGACAGTCAGTAGAAGAGGTTTCGAAAATACTGGCAGGCTGGCTTGACTAAGCTTAAGCTAAGCTGAGCTCGAAAGTGAAAAAATTTTCTAAATTTTTCAGTTTCAGAAAATGGCGCCAGCCAGTGCAATGGCAATGGCAATGGCAATACAGTTTGATAAAAGTACTTTAAGAAGCTTGGAGGATTGGTGTTGCTGTCTGGTCTGGTCTGACTGAGAAAGAAGTTGTTTTGAAGCAAGCAAAGCAAGCTTAGGGTTCTTGCTAGAATTATGGAAATAATTTTAGGCGCGCGGACAAGGAAAGACAGGCTGGCGCGGAATGGTGTACTGTGAGTAAAAAGCAGTAGCGTAAGTGTGTAGTTGGGGGTTAGGGCGTAGGCAGGGGCGTATGATGATAATTGTAAGGTGGTTTTGGTGTGAATAGCTCTTCGCCGTAAAGACGGTCTCTTACTGCGAAGACTCAATTTATTGCATGGTAAGACACCGTTGATCCAATAGTGGATCAGTATTTTTAGCAGCCCTATTCGGGCTATCTGATAAAGTGTTAAAGAAACTAGAAGCTGCATATAGTTGGTGGTGATATCGCGGTCCGTCTGGGGATTTAAATTTGCAGCAGCAGCAGCAGCACAAGCTTTTGCAAAGTGAAAGAGTAATTTTTAAGGAAGAATTGAATCGGGGTATAGGTAGGGTTAGCGGAGAGTTGAAAGGAAAATTTAGGAAAATTTCTAACGAGTTTAGATGCAAAATGAATTGAACACACATTGGGAATTACGATAGCTTAATCAGACTCTCTGCTTTGTTGGTTGATCGCATTCTCGTTAAATGAAGTAAAGGCAAAGGGTGCTGTGAAATAGTGTCCAGCGGATAAAAGGAAGAAAATTTGAAAAAAATTATAGAGTCGATTTTTAACGCGTAAAGCAAGATTTTACGCGTAAAACGCATTTGCACTATTTTTGGAAATATTTTGAAAAAGTAGTGCAATTAAGGCATGGCAAGTAAATGAAGTGTAAGTGCGCAAAAAATGAGGGTTTGAAAGAGAAAAAAATAAATATTTTTTCGGTAGAGAGGGCAGTACTTGTCAGAGATGTTAGGTAAATTAGAGAATTGAAGGCGCCGCAAAATAGTAAAAATTGGTGCCTTGAAAAGTTGATGGGTTTAGTTGGGACAAAAAAAATCGTCTACGCTGTAACGTAGGCTGAAACTAGAGGAGAAAATAGGAAAAGCTAAGAGGGAAGCATTTATGTAATTTTTAGGAAAAAAGAGAACGACTCTGAAATGCTTGAGTAGAGAGTAAAAAAATATTTTTTATTTTATTTTGCTTTTTTTGAAGCTAACAGATTATTTGTGTGGTAAAATCCGTACCAAACGCTTTGGTAGACAAGTAGCTGCAACAGGGTGTGGCAGGTAAAATAATTATTAAAGCAAAAAAATGGCAAATTAA
>NIVC01004525.1:22500-25000 GCA_002269645.1 Macrostomum lignano
ACAGTTTGTACTTTAAGAAGCTTGGAGGATTGGTGTTGCTGTCTGGTCTGGTCTGACTGAGAAAGAAGTTGTTTTGAAGCAAGCAAAGCAAAGAAAGAAGCAAGCTTAGGGTTCTAGCTAGAATTATGGAAATAATTTTAGGCGCGCGGACAAGGAAAGACAGGCTGGCGCGGAATGGTGTACTGTGAGTAAAAAGCAGTAGCGTAAGTGTGTAGTTGGGGGTTAGGGCGTAGGCAGGGGCGTATGATGATAATTGTAAGGTGGTTTTGGTGTGAATAGCTCTTCGCCGTAAAGACGGTCTCTTACTGCGAAGACTCAATTTATTGCATGGTAAGACACCGTTGATCCAATAGTGGATCAGTATTTTTAGCAGCCCTATTCGGGCTATCTGATAAAGTGTTAAAAAACTAGAAGCTGATAGTTGTTGGTGATATCGCGGTCCGTCTGGGGATTTAAATTTGCAGCAGCAGCAGCAAGCTTTTGCAAAGTGAAAGAGTAATTTTTAAGGAAGAATTGAATCGGGGTATAGGTAGGGTTAGCGGAGAGTTGAAAGGAAAATTTAGGAAAATTTCTAACGAGTTTAGATGCAAAATGAATTGAACACACATTGGGAATTGCGATAGCTTAATCAGACTATCTGCTTTGTTGGTTGATCGCATTCTCGTTAAATGAAGTAAAGGCAAAGGGTGCTGTGAAATAGTGTCCAGCGGATAAAAGGAAGAAAATTTGAAAAAAATTTATAGAGTCGATTTTTAACGCGTAAAGCAAGATTTTACGCGTAAAACGCATTTGCACTATTTTTGGAAATATTTTGAAAAAGTAGTGCAATTAAGGCATGGCAAGTAAATGAAGTGTAAGTGCGCAAAAAATGAGGGTTTGAAAGAGAAAAAAATAAATATTTTTTCGGTAGAGAGGGCAGTACTTGTCAGAGATGTTAGGTAAATTAGAGAATTGAAGGCGCCGCAAAATAGTAAAAATTGGTGCCTTGAAAAGTTGATGGGTTTAGTTGGGACAAAAAAAATCGTCTACGCTGTAACGTAGGCTGAAACTAGAGGAGAAAATATGAAAAGCTAAGAGGGAAGCATTTATGTAATTTTTAGGAAAAAAGAGAACGACTCTGAAATGCTTGAGTAGAGAGTAAAAAAATATTTTTTAATTTTATTTTGCTTTTTTTGAAGCTAACAGATTATTTGTGTGGTAAAATCCGTACCAAACGCTTTGGTAGACAAGTAGCTGCAACAGGGTGTGGCAGGTAAAATAATTATTAAAGCAAAAAAATGGCAAATTAAAAAATAAATTAAAATTTTTTTCGGCTTAAAAGCTTTCCATTTTTTCAGCGAATAAAGTGTGCGTGGAAATTAAAAAAGCGCCGCCCGGCCCTTCATTAAGGAATGACAAGGACAGTTGGAATAAAGGTGGAATTTTTTAAGAGATTTTAATCCTTTTTATAAATTTTTAGCGGGAAAAATAAAAGAGCTATATTTATTTGAAAAGAATTAAAATATAGGCGAGGATTGATTAAAACTTTCATCAAGCTTTATAGAAGCTATATATGCTAGGGTGCCAAAATAATATAAAGCCCGTTCGTTCCCTTCCCTTATCTGGGCTTGGGCTGGGCTGGGCTGAGCTGAAAAGTCACCCTGTAGGGGGGTGAGAGCCGCGCGGAGTCTTGAGGTGCAGGCTGTGTAGCCAGCCAGGCTGGGTCTGAATAAGGCCTGGCCTGGCTTGGCGGAGCGCGGTTAAAACTAGAGTGTGGGTCTATACACAGTTGTTCTATGCACTCTCAACTCTCGAGTCTAACTGTTTAGCAGCAATGTGTGTTTGGCGGTTTAGGCGGGAATCTCTGCGCTGTACCCTAGCCTCTAATCAAGGCTGGCTGTGCGACACGTTAGAGACCCTGCCTTCTGCCCCCTTGTGTGGTTGCTAGAAATCGGCCTAAAGAGCTGCTTGAAGAAAGCAGGTTTCTTGGGCTCTGCCCAAATCGTCAACTATTGAGCTTCTGCCTTGGCTTGGAGTTGGGCTTGTCCAAGCATGTGCAAACGCAGGCATATCAGCCCGCTAAGGTGCGCTGATCGCGGTCCAGACTGAGAAGCAAGCTTTATAATAGAGAGTGCGTGTATTTGAACTGAGAGTTGGCTATTCTGCCATGAAATACTGGCAGATATAACCAATCCTAGTATTGCCTCTATGTTGGTGATTATAGAGGTTGACTTGTTCTGTCAAAGACCAGTCTATACATAGACTTGGTTAGCGAGTGAACAAAAACATTGTGTGGATGCGGAGTGGATATCTAAAACACACGGTAGCTATTGCTACAGTGTCTATCAAAGATTCGTTGCAATATTGCACACAGAGTCTTGACCAAGTTGGCTTATTAAAAATAACCAACTTAGCTATCTGGTTGATCCTGCCAGTAGTCATATGCTTGTCTCAAAGATTAAGCCATGCATGTCTAAGTACAAACCTTAATACGGTGAAACCGCGAATGGCTCATTAAATC
>NIVC01004525.1:32500-35000 GCA_002269645.1 Macrostomum lignano
TAGTTAATCATGTCATTTTTAAGCTTCTTTCGCAAGTCTATAAGTTATAAGTTGTAAGTTGTTATAAGTTATAAGCACTCAGCGCTTAGGTGCTAAAATTTGCGAATTTTTATGTGCATATATATCATATATATTATTACCAAAGTTGGTACTGCCTTTGACTACTTCGTACGACGCGTGCTGAGCGGCAGTAATGATCGAAGACAAAATGAGAAGTCTAATTAAAAAATACTGGCTTCATGCAGGCCTGTTAAAAAAATTTTAAAATTTTTTTAAATTTAAAAAATGCGACATTTTTCAGAATTAAAAATAATTTGTGCGTATTAGCCAAAGTGCCCTACTACCCCACCGGGGTAAGTAGGCTGGTCGGAATGCAGAGAGGGGTGGAATTTTAGTAAATTAAAAATAAAATTTAGCCAAGAAATCAATTTTGAATTTTTTTGTGAAAAATTGAGGAAATCTTTTCTTTTGCAGCACGAAGCTGCTCGTTACCTGCTCTGCTGCTGGTCTATGGGTTTATGGGTTAAAGGGAGAAATAAACAGATGAACGCTCGCTGGCTGATGGATGCATTTTCGTCAATATTTTTAGGGTTTTTTGAGACGGGTGAACTTTTATAAATTTCGGTGCCAAATTAGCCCTAGCCTTTGCGGGCGCTTTAGTGAAAAAAATTAGTCCCGCGTTTAGTTGAGAAAGTAGCTTGAAGAAATTTAAGAAAGCAAGGAATTCTTGAGATTTCTTAAAGCGCCGCGCCAAGCGCTTTTGCACTTTATGGCGCCGCAGCTAAGTGCAGCCTATGCTTGCAGTACTGATAAATTTAATTGTGCCAGGGACATTGCAAAATTTGAGGATTAAAATCCGTGACAGTAAGGCTTGGAAAACTGTGCAAGCTTGAATGCTTTTAGAAGAGAATTTTATGCAAATTGTGTTTTTTTAATCGGCTTTCGCGATTTTTGGTATAATAGGGAGTGACTGCCTCAGGAAAGCTTCATACTTACCTGGCGCGGGGGATACCGTGATCAAGAAGGCGGTGCCTCCAGGACGAGGCCTGTACATTGCACTCCGTATGGGCTGACTCCTGCGACTACCCCAAATCGGGGTGGCTCGAGCGCATAATTTTTGGTAGTGGGGACAAGCGTTCGCGCTGTCCCTTTCCTAAAGAATTAAAAGAAGAAAAATTTCTGAGGAAGAGTAGACAGACAGACAGACAGACAGTAGAAGAGGTTTCGAAAATACTGGCAGGCTGGCTTGACTAAGCTTAAGCTAAGCTGAGCTCGAAAGTGAAAAAATTTTCTAAATTTTTCAGTTTCAGAAAATGGCGCCAGCCAGTGCAATGGCAATGGCAATACAGTTTGTACTTTAAGAAGCTTGGAGGATTGGTGTTGCTGTCTGGTCTGGTCTGACTGAGAAAGAAGTTGTTTTGAAGCAAGCAAAGCAAAGCAAGCTTAGGGTTCTAGCTAGAATTATGGAAATAATTTTAGGCGCGCGGACAAGGAAAGACAGGCTGGCGCGGAATGGTGTACTGTGAGTAAAAAGCAGTAGCGTAAGTGTGTAGTTGGGGGTTAGGGCGTAGGCAGGGGCGTATGATGATAATTGTAAGGTGGTTTTGGTGTGAATAGCTCTTCGCCGTAAAGACGGTCTCTTACTGCGAAGACTCAATTTATTGCATGGTAAGACACCGTTGATCCAATAGTGGATCAGTATTTTTAGCAGCCCTATTCGGGCTATCTGATAAAGTGTTAAAAAACTAGAAGCTGATAGTTGTTGGTGATATCGCGGTCCGTCTGGGGATTTAAATTTGCAGCAGCAGCAGCAAGCTTTTGCAAAGTGAAAGAGTAATTTTTAAGGAAGAATTGAATCGGGGTATAGGTAGGGTTAGCGGAGAGTTGAAAGGAAAATTTAGGAAAATTTCTAACGAGTTTAGATGCAAAATGAATTGAACACACATTGGGAATTGCGATAGCTTAATCAGACTATCTGCTTTGTTGGTTGATCGCATTCTCGTTAAATGAAGTAAAGGCAAAGGGTGCTGTGAAATAGTGTCCAGCGGATAAAAGGAAGAAAATTTGAAAAAAATTATAGAGTCGATTTTTAACGCGTAAAGCAAGATTTTACGCGTAAAACGCATTTGCACTATTTTTGGAAATATTTTGAAAAAGTAGTGCAATTAAGGCATGGCAAGTAAATGAAGTGTAAGTGCGCAAAAAATGAGGGTTTGAAAGAGAAAAAAATAAATATTTTTTCGGTAGAGAGGGCAGTACTTGTCAGAGATGTTAGGTAAATTAGAGAATTGAAGGCGCCGCAAAATAGTAAAAATTGGTGCCTTGAAAAGTTGATGGGTTTAGTTGGGACAAAAAAAATCGTCTACGCTGTAACGTAGGCTGAAACTAGAGGAGAAAATATGAAAAGCTAAGAGGGAAGCATTTATGTAATTTTTAGGAAAAAAGAGAACGACTCTGAAATGCTTGAGTAGAGAGTAAAAAAATATTTTTTATTTTATTT
>NIVC01004526.1:0-43268 GCA_002269645.1 Macrostomum lignano
TCAACTAACAAATTTGCCGTGTCTGCGCCTGACTTACTTTCAAATTTAACCTGTTTCATGAAGTTGCAGACTTGTTTGCCTACTTCATTAACCAATGGCAACAACCTACTTAGAAGTATTTAACAATAGAGTAATACTTGGTAGCGCACAGCTTCTCTGTAACGTGATTTAAGATGCCGGTTTTTTGCTTCTGAATTGAAACATATAGCCTTCGTGCAGCTTCGGCGCGGGCCTCTGGGAGCCGCTGCAAGCCAGCCTAGTGAGCAGCCGCATCAAAATCAGAAGAGAGCAGCAAAAAAGAGAGAAAAAATCGAAAAGACGAACCGGTGGGCTCTGGCGTCTGTTCCGTCGAAGCAAGAGTTACAGCCTGGAGCAGGCTTCCGCCGCCGAGGACAAGTCGGCCGCTTTGAGGGGCACATACCGGCCGGCCAGCTGGGTGGCCGAAGACTCATTCGGGGCGTCCGCGTCAGCAACGCCAGTGCAACTCCGACGTCTGCTTCGACCGGAGCCAGATTTCACTCGCTGCCAAAACTGCCAACATCCGAAGCCTCCGCTTCAGCAGCATCCCGACCCGCCTCAACAGCCACCTCGGCTGCCGCTCGCCTCAGCAGCAGCAAAAGCAGCTACACGAACAACAACAACAGCAGCAAGAGAAAACAGGAAGAAAAACAACAGCAAGAGCAACAACAACAACAGGAACGAAAACAAAAGCAACAGAAACAACAACAACAGCAAAAGTCAGAAGAACAACGACAGCTACAACAACAACAGGAACAAAAGAAACAACAACAGAAACAGCAGGAACAACAACAACAACAACAAAGGCAACAGCAGCTACAGCAGCACCTTCGCGGCGGTGGCGAGTTCATTCTGGCTTCGCCTGCAGAAGAAGGCGACCATATGGAGACGGAGAGCGTGGCCAGCGACCAACGGCTGCGTGAGCCCGAGCTGGCGAGCTTCCGCCGCTCCGTGCAGGAGAATCTGCTGGCCCAGCGCAATCGGCACTCGTCGTTCTTTCGCGCCGTTCGGCCAATTCTTCGTCGAGCTGCGAGGGCAGCAGCTCGTCGGACGATTCCTGCCTCGACGAGGCGGCTTCGACTGCGTCAGCGGGCGCTACGGCGGCGGTTGAGGACACGACGATGCCAGCAGTCAGGAACGGGCAGAGCAGGCGAAGACTGGTAACGGCATGGCGAGCTTTAGAGTGCACGAATTTAAGCCAGCAATCCGACAAGTCAACTGCACACCGAAAGCATTTATTCCCCTACAACTGCATGCCGGCTTCAGTCATTTATGGTTTATCAAAGCGAATCGCTTGATGCACTCTATATTTATCCGAATTTTAACGGAAAGCTTCGTTGCTAAGACATGTCATCTGGCGCGGGTGTGGCTTTATTTGATTCGCACTAATGATTATTGCACAATAGCGCAATATTGCACAAAAATTTATTCAAACGTCGAATTATGCTTAATGAGCTTTTCAATTATTGACAGAATCGATATTGCTACTTGATTTTCTAAATTTAACTTTAAGCTTTTTCTATAAACCCCTAATTCGCACTCCTCATTCCAGCCGGTGCCGTTCAAGGCGCATCTGCCGGAGTCGCTGCGCAGTGGACGCCGCATTGTTGTCTATGGCCGAATGAGCGATGAGACCAACAGGTGAGCACAGTGCCTGCCATAAAGTACAGCCAATGCTAAAGGGCTAAAATCTGAATATAGTCGCCCAAGAGTAACCATAGCGCCATTGGTAAATATTTTGCAAACCTGTAGTCCCAGCTGACGCGAAGGCCGTCACTTTGAATTTCAATAATTTGCAGCACAACCGTGTCGCTGAAGAACGCAAACAGCCCGGCTGGCCAGGAGGAGGAGTTCCGGGTGCAGATCACTGCGCGGCCGGACGAGGGCAGCACCGTGCTGGCCTGCAGCCAGTTCAATGGCAACCGATGGACGGCGAGGAGCGGGCGAAAACCAGCCGGTTTCAAGGAGGCAACTTCAGGCTGGAGATTCAGACCACCTCCAGCGGCTTCAATGTGAGTTGGACAGACAGACAGACAGACAGACAGACAGACAGACAGACAGACAGACAGACAGATAGACAGACAGACAGACAGACAGACAGACAGACAGACAGACAGACAGACAGACAGACAGACAGACAGACAGACAGACAGACAGACAGACAGACAGACAGACAGACAGACAGACAGACAGACAGACAGACAGACAGACAGACAGACAAAAAAACATGTCAATCATCTCGCCGATCCCCAGGTGAGCTTTGAGGACGCTGTCTGCGTGCACCCACACCGAGTGCCGTTCTCCAACTTCACCCACCTGATCCTGGACGGCCACACGGAGTACCAGGGTGTGGAGTTCCCCGAAGAGCTGGAGCTGCCCTACAGCGAGGAGTTCCCGCACTCGCTGGAGCTCATCAGCTCCATCTCGGTGAAGCTGCAGATGCTCAAGTCGCCGCCAACAACAAAAATAAGCTTCGGCTTCGACAGGGGCGCAGCGATGCTCTGCGTTATCGACGCCGCCGCTGAAGCCGTCTCGGTGGGCCGCACGGCCCCGGAGACCGGCGGCTTCGTGTGCGACACCCGCGTGGAGCGGCTGCCTCGCCTGGCGGCGCTGAACAACATCCTGCTGAAGCTGGACCACTCGTCCGTTCAGGTAAAGGCAAGCAGTCCCCGATTCGCGGTCCCTGACTGACTGGGATGGTTTCTAATTAACTGCGACTCTCGCAATCAATTCAACGCAGATTCAACTGGACGGCAAGCCGGTGGTCTCCTACGAGCTGCCTAACCAGAAACAGTACATCACGGACTTCTTCATCGATGGCAACTTCCAGTTGAAGGACGTTTCTTGGAAAGAAAAGGTGCGGTTTTGAGTTGCGCGTTTCGGATGTCTTTTATAGGGTCTCAACGTGGTTTTGAAGTAGAACAGAAGGAAATTGGAAAGATGAACTGCAGCTCAGAGCTGCTGCCCAATCACAACAGGGTGAACTGCAGCTCAGAGCTGCTGCCCAATCACAACAGGGTGAACTGCAGCTCAGAGCTGCTGCCCAATCACAACAGAGTGAACTGCAGCTCAGAGCTGCTGTCCAATCACAGCAGAGTGAACTGCAGCTCAGAAATTATCGCAGATCCCTCACCCCGGACCCCGCAGCGCGCGCCCAAGGTCAGCCAGCTGCCACCCAGCTTCCAGGTCGGCCGCAGCGTCCGCGTCTCCGGCCGTCTGCCAGACGAGGCCGCCGCCTGCGAGGTGACGCTCGCCTGCGGTCGCGACCCCGCCAAGTCGGACGTCGGCTTCTGCCTGCGCTGCCAGCCCGGCAACCCCATCACCCTCAGCAGTTCCGCGGGCGGCCGCCAGAGCCGGCCAACCACCCTGGCCAGGCCGGGGCTCGCGCCGATGCAGCAGTTCGACATCGGCATCGTCTACAAGCTGGGCGGCTTCGAGGTGCAGCTCGGCGGTACCGAGGGCGGCGCCAACCTGCCGCACCAGATCGACCCGCGTCGGCTCACCCACCTGGTTCTGTCCGGCGGCGCCATCTTCTACGAGGCCAGCTTCCCTGAGCAGGTGGGGCTGCCCTACTTCAACCAGTTCCCCGTCAGCCTGCGCGACTCGCGCTTCGTCACCGTGCGGCTGATGGCCGACCTGGAACCGAAGCGGCCGGTCACGTGAGCGCTAACTACTACTACTACTACTACTACTACTACTACTACTACTACTACTACTACTACTACTACTACTACTACTACTACTACTACTACTACTACTACTACTACTACTACTACTACTACTACTACTACTACTACTACTACTACTACTACTACTACTACTACTACTACTACTACTACTACTACTACTACTACTACTACTACTACTACTACTACTACTACTACTACTACTACTACTACTACTACTACTACTACTACTACTACTACTACTACTACTACTACTACTACTACTACTACTACTACTACTACTACTACTACTACTACTACTACTACTACTACTACTACTACTACTACTACTACTACTACTACTACTACTACTACTACTACTACTACTACTACTACTACTACTACTACTACTACTACTACTACTACTACTACTACTACTACTACTACTACTACTACTACTACTACTACTACTACTACTACTACTACTACTACTACTACTACTACTACTACTACTACTACTACTACTACTACTACTACTACTACTACTACTACTACTACTACTACTACTATTTCAGTCTGAGCCTCGCTCTCTGCTGCGGTCCCGCCGACTCCGGCCTCAAGCCGCTGGTTTGCGAGGTCAACCTGGCGCAGGGCTTCGCCTCGCTCGCCTGGGCGGACAACCGGGGCGTCGCCAGGGACGAGGAGACCTGCCGGTTCGACCAGCGGCTGGCCCGCGACGTTGAGACAGTGTCGCTTGAGGCCACGGACACCGAGTACATTGTGAGGGCTATGATATTATTTGTCGATCCAAATGAAAAAAATATTCTGATTGACCCCGAAAGATTCACTTTGCTGCACCCCCCGCCCACGATCGATTAGATTGCAATCAACGACGCGGCGGTGGCCAAGTACCAGGTCAGGCACCGCCTGGAAGACATTCGTCACGTGATGATCGACGGCTCCGCCTGCTGCGTCACCAGCGTGGAGTTCGAGGGCAAGGTGAGTCTGAGCCCTATCTGTAATCTAGAATTCTTGCAGGCGGCAAATTTTTCAACTTTTACAGCTAGGCCAGTCTATTGATAAGGTCAAATATGAAGTATTTAAGAGGCACTCGAAACTGCGACCAAGCCGACATTGTTTTATTGCCTCAAGCCACCCAACTCAAGCTTGAGATAAGCGGCGACTTGCCGACTCATAAACATTTTCCACTGGCATTTCGACTTTCACATGTTCACCGATTAGAAAAGTTTTATTGACCTGGCTTTGAATAACTCACGTTTTGTGCCGAGTTGGATGAACACTTTGAGTTAAAATGTTTAATTAAAAGCAATAAAAATACTAACAATTGCTCACAAGTTCGCCACCCCCTCACCCCGGAAAACCAAACAATCTAGGAAGTCAGCAGTGCTGTGTCAAAATTTTTCTTCGATCTTTTCATCTAAGTGGTAAATTTAAAATAATATGATTCTGCCAGCTTCTTAGCGCCAATTCTCCTAGTAGGTCTGCCTTTCGTGTTTGGTGTAGGACTGCATTTCTGTGATGCTCTGTGATGCGCTGCATTTGAATAACTGACTGACTTCAGTTCGCGAGTCTCATCGGGAAAAGGGGGAAGGAAAAAAGATTGAGAAAAAAAGGGATGAAGGTGAGAAGAGGAGATGGGAGAGTGTGAAAAGGTGGTGGAGAGTGTGAAGGGAAAAGGGAGAGTGAGAAGGGAAAAGGGAGAGTGAGAAGGGAAAAGGGAGAGTGTGAAGAGGTGGTGGGAGAGTGTGAAGGGAAAAGGGAGAGTGTGAAGGGAAAAGGGAGAGTGTGAAGAGGTGGTGGGAGAGTGAGAAGGGAAAAGGGAGAGTGTGAAGGGAAAAGGGAGAGTGAGAAGGGAAAAGGGAGAGTGTGAAGAGGTGGTGGGAGAGTGTGAAGGGAAAAGGGAGAGTGTGAAGAGGTGATGGGAGAGTGAGAAGGGAAAAGGGAGAGTGAGAAGGGAAAAGGGAGAGTGAGAAGGGAAAAGGGAGAGTGAGAAGGGAAAAGGGAGAATGTGAAGGGAAAAGGGAGAGTGTGAAGGGAAAAGGGAGAGTGTGAAGAGGTGGTGGGAGAGTGTGAAGGGAAAAGGGAGAGTGTGAAGGGAAAAGGGAGAATGAGAAGGGAAAAGGGAGAGTGTGAAGAGGTGGTGGGAGAGTGTGAAGGGAAAAGGGAGAGTGTGAAGAGGTGATGGGAGAGTGAGAAGGGAAAAGGGAGAGTGAGAAGGGAAAAGGGAGAGTGAGAAGGGAAAAGGGAGAGTGAGAAGGGAAAAGGGAGAATGTGAAGGGAAAAGGGAGAGTGTGAAGAGGTGATGGGAGAATGAGAAGGGAAAAGGGAGAGTGAGAAGGGAAAAGGGAGAATGTGAAGGGAAAAGGGAGAGTGTGAAGAGGTGATGGGAGAGTGTGAAGGGAAAAGGGAGAGTGAGAAGGGAAAAGGGAGAGTATGAAGAGGTGATGGGAGAGTGAGAAGGGAAAAGGGAGAGTGTGAAGAGGTGATGGGAGAGTGTGAAGGGAAAAGGGAGAGTGTGAAGAGGTGATGGGAGAGTGTGAAGAGGTGGTGGGAGAGTGTGAAGGGAAAAGGGAGAGTGTGAAGAGGTGATGGGAGAGTGTGAAGGGAAAAGGGAGAGTGTGAAGAGGTGATGGGAGAGTGTGAAGAGGTGGTGGGAGAGTGTGAAGGAAAAGGGAGAGTGTGAAGAGGTGATGGGAGAGTGAGAAGGGAAAAAGGAGAGTGTGAAGAGGTGATGGGAGAGTGAGAAGGGAAAAGGGAGAGTGAGAAGGGAAAGGGAGAGTGAGAAGGGAAAAGGGAGAGTGTGAAGAGGTGGTGGGAGAGTGAGAAGGGAAAAGGGAGAGTGTGAAGAGGTGATGGGAGAGTGAGAAGGGAAAAGGGAGAGTGTGAAGAGGTGATGGGAGAGTGAGAAGGGAAAAGGGAGAGTGAGAAGGGAAAAGGGAGAGTGAGAAGGGAAAAGGGAGAGTGCGAAGGGAAAAGGGAGAGTGCGAAGGGAAAAGGGAGAGTGCGAAGGGAAAAGGGAGAGTGTGAAGAGGTGATGGGAGAGTGAGAAGGGAAAAAGGAGAGTGTGAAGAGGTGATGGGAGAGTGAGAAGGGAAAAGGGAGAGTGAGAAGGGAAAGGGAGAGTGAGAAGGGAAAAGGGAGAGTGTGAAGAGGTGATGGGAGAGTGAGAAGGGAAAAGGGAGAGTGTGAAGAGGTGGTGGGAGAGTGAGAAGAAGGTAGGCAGTGTGATGACTAACCATGCAGAGTAAAATCCGTAGAGCGCTGTAGACGCACAGGCTGCTGGCAGTAGTAGGCTTATCTTAGATTTTCTTATTAACCTTAGCTGCTCAGATGCTTGAACCCCAATGCTCCCAATGCTCACATTAGATGTGACTCACCTAAAATGTACTTTAATATGCAAGTAAACTCAATTGAGATGCTTCCCAACAGCAATAATGCTTTGCATGAACTAAACTTGATAACTATTCAACCTTCGCCACCAAATTAAGCACAAGCAGCTGCATGGTCAGTTGATGAGGAATAAATAATTGGCTGGTTCTACAAGATGAAGGTAAAAGAGCGACCAGTGATCCGTTGTTATCAGAAACGATTTATCGATTTCAGACATGCATAAAATACTGCACCTGAGAAATATATCACATTCTGCACCGCTAGCCAGTGTGACAAATTCTGTCAATCATTTTCTACTTTCATTTATTGTTTCTGCACCACGAGTAGGAGGCATAATCTATGTGATTGGGACATGCAGCAAGTGTCAGGGGTACTACAGAATCGGGTTGTCAGAGGGGGCGCAAATGCGTGCGCTACCTACGCGAATGGCTATTAATGCGTTTATTTGCACTTTAAAAATACTGCAGCATGTACTTTTTTTGGTCTGTGACCATAATTTTATTGTTTTTATGTACAATGTATCTTACTACATTAGCTATACAGTTATAAAATAATAGACTGGTAATCAACATTTCAGGCTACCTCGGGGTGCAGCATCACCTAAACGCTGCCAAAACTGCAGACTGCTCAGCTGTTCTCAACTCGCAACTGATCGACTCAAAAATACTTCAACTGATTGAAAAATACTTTGCTCAGCTTTTTGTGTTACCCTGTTTGAGTCTCATCTCTCCCTAGCTTATCCGCTCGTATTCGTAATGTTCGCATTTACTAAAAATTAACTTGTTATTGTATTATTATTATAATTTAGCTTACACTAGCAGTCACAGTAAAATTTGCCTTGACACCGAAGCTGCGGCGTAGAAATTACGGTATACGAATATCAAGCAAGATCAGACGCTTTCAAGCTACTTTTAAAAGTAGTAGTATAATGAAGAAGCTCCAAGTCCTGCAGCTTCTGTGTCGTGTCGGCAAGTGCGTATTATCGGAACCCAATGATCCCGCCTGTTGTCCTCTTGAATATTTCTATTTTATTAGTTATTCAAAGTCATTGCTGGCTACTCGCGGAACAGTAAGTAAGTAGTATTACGAGCGTACACGCATATTCAGTAA
The DNA here is from genome assembly GCA_002269645.1 of Macrostomum lignano. NCBI lineage: Eukaryota > Metazoa > Platyhelminthes > Macrostomidae > Macrostomum > Macrostomum lignano. The sequence continues at coordinate 8,205 of NIVC01004526.1, forward strand.
TTTTGTCTTGCTTAACCTTAAATTGTCATTTGAATCGCGCTGGTAAACATTTACAATAATTCCCAATTTTCGTGCCGCCTCCCCGTCTCCCATCTGCGGAATCCCCAAACCAACCCGAGCCAGCGCACTGGTGATTGAATAATGCGAAAATAAACAAACTTGCATAGTAAGGCTTATTGCTGTCACCCCCTGCATTATTAGCATTGTTTACCAGAAATTTATCAAATTAACGAAAATCACAGCTTCTGAGTATCTGATTTTTAATTCGCCTCAGTTGTCATGGCAACATTTGGTCTATTTAACTTGCACATTACAAATCAAGGTTAATTACACAGGAATGCGAAATTGCAATAGAATTTAAATAGAGCACCATGCCATTTGAAAGCGGATCATACTACTGAGTAGCAGTAGAGACATTAGCAAATAGTCAGTATAAACATGGAAAACTTATAGGTCAGCAAAATTTTGTTAAAATAATAAAAATGACGCAAAATGCCGCACAGCTGTACAGAAAAGCCGCTCTTAAAGCAGACAGAAGCAACAAACTTAACTTAAAAAAAGTATACCAATATTAAAAAGCCGCAATACGACTCGCAAAGTGCCAACAAGGACGGAACAATTTATGGCTAACATTACCTAGCATAGAAGCAAAAATTGTAACAACAATAATTAAGGAATACCGCAGACTGTCCGTCACAGAAACTTGCGAAATGAATGATCAAAACAGCTGTGAAAGATGTGGAATTCGCAGGCTAAGAAGCCATTTGGAAATATTACGCATAAATGAAGCTACTAGGAAATCTCACCCATAAATGGAAACTACTAGGAAATCTCACCCATAAATGGAAACTACTAGGAAATCTCAACCATAAATGGAAGCTACTAGGAAATCTCACCCATAAATGGAAACTACTAGGAAATCTCAACCATAAATGGAAGCTACTAGGAAATCTCACCCATAAATGGAAGCTACTAGGAAATCTCACCCATAAATGGAAACTACTAGGAAATCTCATCCATAAATGGAAGCTACTAGGAAATCTCATCCATAAATGGAAACTACTAGGAAATCTCATCCATAAATGGAAACTACTAGGAAATCTCACCCATAAATGGAAGCTACTAGGAAATCTCACCCATAAATGGAAACTACTAGGAAATCTCACCCAGTCACTTGGGCACAAAGTACACCTCCTTGGTCAGCATGGACACAATGCAGGGCACCTGCTTCTTCCGGCACAGCAGGGGGTCCCGCGCGTTGCTCTCGTACAGGTTGGCCACCCGCCAGCAGACGCGGGTGAGCAGCCGCTGAAGGTCCAGACGGCCGCCGTAGCCCCATTCGTCCAGGCTGCGGCAGAGCGACTGCACGAACCAGGAGCCGTGGACGGCGTTCCGCCAGCTGTAGTAGCCGGGGTCACCGAGTACGCCACCAGGAAGTCCGCCTCGCTGGGCAGCAGCCGCCTCTGCTGCTGCTCGATGGCCGCCGCGTCTGCCTCGTCGGATGGAGCGCCGGAGTCCGGCACCTCAACGCCGGCGTCAAACTTCGAGCCGCGGCACGCTTGAAGGAAGAAGAGCTTCGGCTTGCCTGGAATGCGGGGCGGGCGAGGACTGCAATTTCTGGGGAATTTTTTACAGAAACTCCCGCCTGCAGTCCCAACAAAGACCCACACCTTGAGTCCCTAACCAGCCCCGTTCCCAACAAAGACCCACACCTTGAGTCCCTAACCAGCCCCGTTCCCAACAAAGACCCACACCTTGAGTCCCTGCCCAGCCCCATTCCCAACAAAGACCCACACCTTTAGTCCCTGCCCAGCCCCATTCCCAACAAAGACCCACACCTTTAGTCCCTGCCCAGCCCCATTCCCAACAAAGACCCAGGCCTTGAGTCCCTGCCCAGCCTCATTCCCAACAAAGACCCAGGCCTTGAGTCCCTGCCCAGCCCCATTCCCAACAAAGACCCACACCTTGAGTCCCTAACCAGCCCCGTTCCCAACAAAGACCCACACCTTGAGTCCCTAACCAGCCCCGTTCCCAACAAAGACCCACACCTTGAGTCCCTGCCCAGCCCCATTCCCAACAAAGACCCACACCTTGAGTCCCTGCCCAGCCCCATTCCCAACAAAGACCCAGGCCTTTAGTCCCTGCCCAGCCCCATTCCCAACAAAGACCCACACATTGAGTCCCTGCCCAGCCCCATTCCCAACAGGCCCACACATTGAGTCCCTGCCCAGCCTCAAAGACCCACACATTGAGTCCCTGCCCATCCTCATTCCCAACAAAGACCCAGGCCAGGTATCCAAACACCCACAACCGGACACGCACCGGCCAATCCCGGACAGACATCGCCGCGAAACCTGGCCAGAATCTCGTCGACCCGCAGCAGGCCGTCGGTGCCGTAGATCTGGTCGGGCTCGCCGTGGGACATGAGCACAGCGGCGAAACAGTCTGCCTGGCTGTGGTCCTGAGCAGCCAGCTGGGAGCAGAGGGACAGCAGCTGGCCGCAGCGCACGTTCTCCACTATGACAAGCTGGCCAGCGGGGGTCACAAAATATGGGAGAATTGATGCACACTCGGTTGGAATTTGCAGTTCACGAGACTAATGAGTGCACTGAAGGATAAGTGTACGGAAAGACTTCAGGGGGTGTCGGAGCGGCACTGAAGGACAGGCAGGGGTGTCGGAGCGGCTGAAGGACAGGCAGGGGGTGTCGGAGCGGCACTGAAGGACAGGCAGGGGGTGTCGCAGCGGCACTGAAGGACAGGCAGGAGGTGTCAAGGGGCACTAGAGGGCTGGAGGCTGGCACGATGGTTCAGAATCTGCATTCCACACATTGGCGCCTTACCTGGAACTGCAGCCGTCTGAAGGACTCGCGCAACACGGCCAGATCGCTGGCGGTGCCGCTGCGGGCGCTCATTTTAGTGCTGGCATCGAACTCGTAGTTGTTCACTATCAGGCAGTAGCCGCGGCAGGGGTGGCGCATGTTGTAGACGAACTGAGAGGATTCCTGCTGCTGCTGCTGCTGCTGGCAGTTTTGGCCGACCGCTGGCAAATGATGGGGGAGACTCTGGCTACAGGGTTTATCACAACAGGGCAGCTCATCAGTAACGCGTGCGACTCCCCGGGTTCGATTCCTTCAGACGCATTAATTTTGCACTTGTGCATGTTATGTGGCCTGTGGCCTGCTAACAGTAGAAAGACCATGGGGGTGTATTTCAAATACACACATTTTTCCTTTGTCTGGATCTCCAAGAATATTCAACCAATTGCCATGAAAATCCAGAGCACGTGCTAAATTTTTCCGCTCTATTCGATGAAGCAACTTCGAGAATCACGAAAATCGGCATCGTCGAGATATTCAACGATTCTCCTCGGGGTTTCTGGTGGCAAAAACCGCCAAAATTGGCAAAGTTTTTCTGCTCACAAAATCTCATCATGAAACCACGTCGGCTCAACAAACTATGCATATCGGCGCAGGGACTTTTTCTCTCAGCATCCCAGGCACCAGGGTCCCCTTCATCACCGTCTGGAGCATCGGCGGCGACTGTCGGGACCTTCAACAAAAGCACCCGATCGGCATCTCAGAGACAGCTGCGTTCCCAAAACTAAAATGGAAGAATCCTCTTCTGCATGCAGCATTCAGTCAGTAGACACAAACGGTGAATGAAATGGACGATGGCCACCCTCTAGGCTGACCTGTAGACATACAGGCGACCTTAGTACCTTCAACGGAGTGCCACCTTGCGGCCCTGACGAGCTGGCACCCCCAACATCGTGATTTTTTTAGCAAGGCACCAAACCAGGCATTTCTGCGTATTATAAAATGCTTTTGCACCATGTTAAATTCGAAACTGCCAAACATCGTCAGCGGACTGCCACAACAGACAAGCTCTACGGCATCCGACGCCTGTGGGACACCTTTGTCAGTCAGCTGCGCCATCCTGTCCTTTCCGGGCGGTACCTCTGCGTCGACGAAACTCCGGTTGTCTACTGGGGTGTGAACTGTGACTTCACGGTCTTTCTGAGGGAGAAGCCCGGTCTTCTTCTTCCATTCGGGCGCGCTCGGGCCAGGGCCCATGGCACCGGGCGTCAGATCACGCCCGCCTTCCCGAGGAAGTTCAACACCGCGGTGCAGTTCTCGAAAACTGCCGCGGGCTCCGGGCTTGGCCCCCAACGGTCGCAATGGTGCCAAGCTGTTCCTGCTGAAATCGGCTGGGAATCCAGAGATTCAGGATGACATGGACATCCGCTATGAGTTCAATGCGGAAATCTGCACTGGCAAAGGAACACTGCTGTCCACTACTTTTGCATCACAGGAATCCGATGCTCGGCTGGCCAAGGGCTCAGAGGTGTGGAGTGGTAGGCAAGTTGTTTGCCACTTGGCTGATCCATTCAGAGGACACTGGTACAGCATCACATGTGACAGATTCTTCTCGAGTCCCTGCGCTGGCCAATCACTTGTACCGAGAAATGGGATTCACGTTTCTTGGAACAGTGATGCGCACTCGTGGTGGCCTGCCAGCCGATCTCAAGAATTCAACTCAAACCATGGCTCCACACACGAGCGAATTCCGGTTTTCTGAGGAGCTAAGGTGCCTGGGATGCTGAGAAAAAAGGCCTCTATGACAGATGGACCCAGATTATTGAGCCAATATGGATTCACCATAAATTTTTATACAGTGTAGTGTTAGTTGTCCTTGCCACCAGTGTCTTTGACAAGAATCGTTGAATATCTCGATGTTGCTGACGGAAAATTTTGATCCATATGGTGGACTTTTACGAAAATCGGTAATTCGGTTTGCGAGCTATCGTGAAATGGGTCGTGTGTATTTGTAGTACACTCCCCGTGGTCTTTCCCCATGGGGAAAAATAGCGTGGTCTTTCTACTGTTAAGCGACTCATGCCAGGAAGGGTCCGGGAGCTCGGTACACGATTACCGGCTATTTAGGCAATAGTTAGGATTAGGGCTAGGATTAGGGTAAGAATTAGGATTAGGATTAGGGTTAGGGTAATTTAGGATTAGGATAACGGTAAGGATTAGGATTAGGATTAAGATTAGGGTTAGGATTAGGGTTAGGGGGGCCGATTAGGGTAAGGGTTAGGGTTAGAAATGTTAGTAAAAGCCGATATTTAAAAAATGCATTGGTTTTTTATACTGATAATTAATGGTTGAGACGGGACTGGAGACATCAGTAGCGCTCACCAGCAGTAGCTGTTGCAGCAGCGGCCTTTTTCCGCTGAGCTGCCGGCCTGCCGCCGCCGCCGCCGGGTCCGACAGCGGCAAACTGCGGATCATTGTTGGACAGCCAGTTGGAGGCCGCCGCGGCCGCAGCAGACCTCGGGCCGCCGCCGTCGGCCAAATCGTTCGCTGCTTTATCGTCGGAGTTGGCATCAGCGGCGGCGGGGAAGGCCCGACGGCGGGGCATCAGCGGCGCCGGCACCAAGTCGTCATCGTCAAGAGTCTGGCGGTCCATGCAATAATTTGGCTAGAAGCATATATCCCCAAATGCACCCATGTGAGAGCTCGGGGTCAGCGAACTGGACTGACTGCTTGACTCTGGCACTGAAGGACAGGCTGGGGTGGCACTGAAGGACAGGCTGGGGTGGCACTGAAGGACAGGCTGGGGTGGCACTGAAGGACAGGCTGGGGTGGCACTGAAGGACAGGCTGGGGTGGCACTGAAGGACAGGCTGGGGTGACACTGAAGGACAGGCTGGGGTGGCACTGAAGGACAGGCAGGGGTGGCACTGAAGGACAGGCTGGGGGTGGCACTGAAGGACAGGCAGGGGTGGCACTGAAGGACAGACAGGGCTGGCACTGAAGGACAGGCAGGGGTGGCACTGAAGGACAGACAGGGCTGGCACTGAAGGACAGACAGGGCTGGCACTGCAGGACAGACAGGGCTGGCACTGCAGGACAGGCTGGGGTGGCACTGCAGGACAATAGCATATTGTCAGTGGGAGATAATTATCTAACTATCAAAGCTCATAGCGATCGAACAGAGCAAAAAGCGGAGCAGGTCAGCAATCAAGAAAATGACGCCATGAGATCGCGCACAAAATCAGCTCTAATTCAGTGTATTTGCCATTGCCGCTGGCGCAGGTCAATAAAATGTATATAATACTAGTAGAATAATATATATAATAGTATGGATTGCCTATCATGTCGTAGATGAAGCAAATTCAAGCAATTAAAGGTGAAAGAAACAAAGACTAAACTAGCAGCCGGACAGTCAGACCGAAAACCTGGGGTTGAAATTGAATAGGAAAATGTTTGAGTCATTTATTAGTAGTAACCTGATTCAATACTGCAGCTAACAGAAAGCTCTCTTGGGGTTACAGAGGCTTAGTATATTATATAGTAGTTAGTAATTGCACATATATGAATATATATTAAAGGCAGGTAAATACGGTACAGTAAGGCGCAGTGAAGTGTACAATTATTAAATATGTAATAATTATATATGAAGTAGAAAGAGCTTAGATAGACTGTCTGGTCAAATTGCCAGAATACGAATGAACACGCGCGCTACACTACTGTCCGACAAATCAGTACGCAGTAGTATCCTAGCGCATTGAATTATAATATATAACTATTAATTTATCTACTTGAAGCACTAAAACCGCAGGAAAGGCAGGAAGCGCAGAAAGAGACTGGGAGGCACCGGTGCAATGCGGCTGAATTAAACACAATTTCCGACTGCCCGCTGCATGATAGTAGTATATGATAGTAGTATTATATTGCTAGCGAATACTGCCCTGATAATAAAATCAGGATGAAAGTAACGGCAGAGCTGAGAATATTAATAAATTATTTAAACATAAATTTTTCAGATTAGCGGGGCCTAAAAAAACTAAATTGAGTGACGTAAAACCGCGGGACTAAGGAGATAAGACAGAGAATAAGAGGCTAATAAATTAAAACACTAAATTGTCTGGGAAGTTAGAAACCTATTGGGGGATAAGTAAGCAAACGGATAAAACAGGTTACTAAGGCAAAAATATCACTTGTTCTTCAATCACACAAACTCCCTACCGAGTGGCTCGACCTCACAGCTACACCAAGGATGCTACGAATTTCCAAAAGATAGATTGGCCTATTTTCTAACGAGATCTCTTTGCTGCTGCTGCTCCGGCTTGAGCTCAAGCTCAACTAGCAGCGAGAAATGATCAGACGATATGTGCGGATGCGGACAGCCGAGGATGTTGTGCTCGGTGAACCAGGTCTCCGGGATCATGTCCAAGCAGCCGATGTTGCTGAAGTGGGCGCCGGTGAAGAAGATGTAGTCAATGACGCCGCGGAAATCGTACGTGTAGTTGGTGTACCGCATGCCGACCTCCTGGTCGTAGCAGCGAACCAGATTCAAATCGTGCTCAAGCAGCTCGGGATGGTGCTGAGACCGGTGCGGCGTCAGCTTGTCAAGGATGTTCTCGTAGCCCAGCTCCTTGAAGTCGGGATGGGACTTGTTGATCTTACCGGTGGCCAGGTATTCGAACACACCTGGGGTGAGCGAAAGGAAAAATACCCGCTTATGCACTTGTTTTTGAGTGGGCGCTTCACAAGCTTAAGGCATCACAAGCTCGGAGCCTCAAAAGCCTTCTGCAACTAAACAACTAAAAAACCCTCAGCTGTAAAGATCGTATTATACAAAGGAAATTTTTATGCATCTTCAAATATAACTAACAAATAACGGTATTAAAATTCGCTACTTGCCTACTCTAGATTTCTACAAAACAGTAGACTATATCGAGTTTTTATTACTTTTGAATCGCGATACATTTATAAAATTAGCTTGATTAAATGCACTGTGTGGCATCTTCTGGCCACTTGTACGAGTATGCTATTAGAATATTGGATAACTGGGGGGGGGGGCTCACCAGACTCCGGCAGCGAGTTGAAGTCGCCGCAGATGATCAACGGCATGCTGGTGACGTCAACAGATTCAACGCCTGGCCGCTGCTGCAGCATGTGATCTTCGATCTTCTTCCACAGTGCGGAGAGCAGCATGATGGACTGGATCACCTTCACGTCGGAGTACTCCGGGTCCCAGTGAATGTGCGCGGTGGACACCACCAGCTGGCGGCTCTGGGCCGACACCTCATCCTTCACTTCAAAGATGGCCATCAGGGCGATGTTGTCCTTCACCATCACTCGGTTGATCATTTCGTGATTATCCTGGCAGATGGCGATTGAAGTGAGGCTGGATGACACAGGTAGGTGATTAGAGACTCGATGACACAGGTAGGTGATTAGAGACTCGATGACACAGGTAGGTGATTAGAGACTCAATGACACAGGTAGGTGATTAGAGACTCGATGACATAGGTAGGTGATTAGAGACTCGATGACACAGGTAGGTGATTAGAGACTCGATGACACAGGTAGGTGATTAGAGACTCGATGACATAGGTAGGTGATTAGAGACTCGATGACACAGGTAGGTGATTAGAGACTCGATGACACAGGTAGGTGATTAGAGACTCAATGACACAGGTAGGTGATTAGAGACTCGATGACACAGGTAGGTGATTAGAGACTCGATGACACAGGTAGGTGATTAGAGACTCGATTACACAGGTAGGTGATTAGAGACCCGGTGACACAGGTAGGTGATTAGAGGGAGACCCGGTAACACAGGTAGGTGATTAGAGGGAGACCCGATGATGACACAGGTAGGTGATTAGAGAAAGACCCGGTGACACAGGTAGGTGATTAGAGGGAGACCCGGTAACACAGGTAGGTGATTAGAGGGAGACCCGATGATGACACAGGTAGGCGATTAGAGAAAGACCCGGTGACACAGGTGGGTGATTAGAGGGATACCCGGTGACAATGGGTACGTCAGAAAGAACTTTCAAACATCTGAGCAGCCAACCTTGCAATCCTTCTCGTAGCGTTCAACAGCCATGCGCGAGAACTCGATGACGTCCTCTTTGATGAGATTGAAGCGCTCTTTCTTCCAGAAGATGGCCACCCCGTCGACGTACTTGCTCTCGCTTGCCGACATCGTCTTGGCGCGGCTCTTCGCGCTAAAGATGCCGTCATAGCCGCTTTTGGCCAGCTCGGGCTTGAAGAACACCGAGAACTGCTCGGTCTCCACCTCCTGCGGGCGGGGGGAGGCTGGAGTGATGGGGCTGGCTGCATAGCAACTGAATTAATGCCATTTAACTGGAATAACCTTTGAACCAAATATCAATGAAAGGGTTTGGTCAATGCAGAGCGACCATAGGAAATGTGGCGACCTGACCACACCTGGGAATGTGGCGACCTGACCACACCTGGGAATGTGGCGACCTGACCACACCTGGGAATGTGGCGACCTGACCACACCTGGGAATGTGGCGACCTGACCACACCTGGGAATGTGGCGACCTGACCACACCTGGGAATGTGGCGACCTGACCACACCTGGGAATGTGGCGACCTGACCACACCTGGGAATGTGGCGACCTGACCAAACCTGGGAATGTGGCGACCTGACCACACCTGGGAATGTGGCGACCTGACCACACCTGGGAATGTGGCGACCTGACCACACCTGGGAATGTGGCGACCTGACCACACCTGGGAATGTGACCAACTGGGAGTGTGGCGATCTGACCACACCTGGGAATGTGACCAACTGGGAGTGTGGCGACCTGACCACACCTGGGAATGTGACCAACTGGGAGTGTGGCGACCTGACCACACCTGGGAATGTGGATCTTGCGGGGTAACAAACTGAGCACCTGGTAGTGTGGTGACCTGATCATCTGGAAATGTGGCGACCTGAGCACCTAAGGAAGGTAGCAAACCAACTGAATAAAGCAAAGGCGCACCTGCAGACAGAGAATATCAGCCTGGTAGACACGAATCTCATCCATAATGCCGCGTCTCCGGTACTCCCACTGCAGCGCCCAGGACGGACAGTAGGGGTACTGCTTCTTAGTGGCGTAGCCTTCGCACAGTACGTTGTAGCACATGAGCGTGAAGGCCATTCCATCGCTGGTGTCGTTGGGATTGCGCAGGTACCGCCAGTTTCGGCTGGGCGGCGGCGGCATGGCGAATCCTGTGGTGCGATTTCGGTTTTCTTAGAAATACAGGTACCATGGGCGATAGTTTAATCTAGGCAGGGGGACTTTAAGTTGAATAGATATGCAATTTCTACGATGGATTTCTAATTTGGATAAGCGGGGTTCTTAGAGAGAAGCTTATTCCATGCTATTCTTACTTGATGATAGGAGCTTTCTTAGAAATGATTTTCTCAGTAAATTTTCAGTAGTTTCAGTTTCAGTCTCAGTAAAAAATGCACAGATTGAACCAGCCAAGACTCTAATAATACCTTCGCTATCCAGAAACCAGCTGAGCATATTCTGAGTAGTCTCAGCATTGTACAGCTGAGAGATGTCCGGACTAAGCGGATTGTGATTCAGATTAAGGGTGGTGAGCTGGAACAGGCGGCCAATCTGCATGGGCAGAGCTCTGATTTGGTTGTTCTGCAGGTAGAGCTCCTTAAGCTCAGTGAGTTCGCCAATCTCCGGCGGCAGAATCTTGATCATATTGAAGGACAGGTCCAGGTGAACGAGGTTCTTCAACTGGGAAATCTGGCTGGGGATGACGCTGATTTTGTTGTGTGACATGTACAGGTAGCGCAGGTAGGTCATGCAGCACAGGCCGGGCGGGAATATTTTCACATTGCCGACAATTTCCAGCTGGTCCCAGCAGGCCTTGCCGCCGGTTTCGCGGTCCTCCGCAGTGAGGAATTGCACCTGCCTGCTGGCCCGGCCCTGCTCCCATTTGCGCTTCCTGTGCATCGTCTGTCCACCGCGTTCACCTGCTGGCTGATGCGTCTTCCTTCCTGTCTTGCGCTTGTCTGTGCGGCGGCGGTTAAACTGGGCTGCTGCGGTTTGCCCGGCTGCAAAATTGCTGCTCTCTGAATTGCTAGCTTATCTGCCCCAATATACAGTTGGGTGCCTGGCTTATCTGCCCCAATATACAGTTGGGTGCCTGGCTTATCTGCCCCAATATACAGTTGGGTGCCTGGCTTATCTGCCCCAATATACAGTTGGGTGCCTGGCTTATCTGCCCCAATATACAGTTGGGTGCCTGGCTTATCTGCCCCAATATACAGTTGGGTGCCTGGCTTATCTGCCCCAATATACAGTTGGGTGCCTGGCTTATCTGCCCCAATATACAGTTGGGTGCCTGGCTTATCTTCCCCAATACGCAGTGGGTGCCTGGCTTATCTTCCCCAATACGCAGTGGGTGCCTGGCTTATCTTCCCCAATACGCAGTGGGTGCCTGGCTTATCTGCCCCAATATACAGTTGAGTGCCTGGCTTATCTGCCTCAATGTACAGTAAGTGGGTGCCTGGCTTATCTGTCTTAGCTAAGAGATCAGTTATTTATGGACCCTGGAAAAAATCAGTAAAGATCAGATAAGAAGTTAGGAACAGAAATAAAAGAGGCGAATCAAATTTTTATTAAAATATAAACTGCTTGAAAAGAATGTTTAGAAGGCAGACGCATAAACCACATACATGTAGGCCACAAAGCTTTAATTGTAGTAACTAGTTTCTTACTTGTATATGGGCTGCTTTATGATAAAAAATGCAAAATTCTTTTGTTTATTACAATCAACACTACAAACAGCACTGGTACCGTAGAAAAAACCTAGCTCATAGATTTCATTTCACTGTACAAGCAGAGAAATTATGAAAGTAATTCTGATAACTGATGGCTGCCTTTAGCGAGAGTACGAGCTGACGCATCATATCGAAAATAAAAACTGCTAAATCTAGTTCATATCGCCGCTGCTATTAAGCTCAACAAACAGACAGCGAACTTCATCAACGTGAGCCAGGCAGCAGTCGGCTGAGCAGTACTCCCAGTCCCAGCGCGGATCGCTCACGGCCAAGTTGCTACAGCCGTCTCGGCAGCAGAACTGATGCCGCCTGCCGATCATTGCCACTGTGGCGGCCGCCGCCGCTGCAGCTGCTGGCTGCTCGGCTGGAGCCTGCAGTCGCGATGGCAGCGCGTAGATGAACTGGTAGCGAGCAGTGGCAGACAGGGCGCTCATGCCTACTGATGGCCGGAGGGGTCAACAGAGTGCCACTGGGGCCTGCAATTGATCAATTATTGATTTTTATGTATAAGAAGTCGAGACTGATCAGTGACTTGGCTACTAGTCTACTAATATTATAGAGAAGAAATTAGCAAAGCAAAGCATGAGAAGATTCCGTGTATTATAAGCAATAGAAATAGACTATCTTTGCACACCTGTAATTGGCAATATCTACCTCCTATCCCCCCATAAGCTCACGTCTGAATTTGTACAAGCGCGAAAAATATAATTATTTCTATTATCTAAACAAACTTTTAACATTTTCCCGAGTTGAAACTACTAATAGTAACATAATTGTAAAACTGCATCGAAACCAACCCACTATCATATCAATAATAATGGTGTTTATATATAGTAACGCCGTACTTTTACAGTGTCTATTACCGCACTTGGGAGTGGTTTGGCTACGCCCTCTGCTTTGCTTTCCACAGAAGAGAGATGCAGACGCAGGAATTGATAAATTTCTTGTGACTTCACTATAATTTGTTGCAGAAAATAATATTTCTAACAAAGTATGAGATTCCAATGAATTGTTTGACTGGCTTCCTTGGTATGAATATCGGCTTTGTGCCAACCCGAGCGGAATTAATTAGCTAACCATTTTCCTTACTGACTACTCACCAGTTTGGACACCACACCCAAATTAATAATCCTATTATTATTATAATAACAAAATGGAGACGACAAATTGTTTGTAGCAGATTAATTGATTGAATAATAGGGTCCGATTTGTTTTAGTGTTTATAAAAACGTGAAAATTAAGCAGATCGGGGACAGAGAAAATAAAATGTAGCTGCTCACATTGAATTGATTATTGATAGGTGAGACAGGCTTAGCCAAAGCGAAAATAACATCGACAGGGCAGGTATAATGAAGATGATTGGTTTCGGTGTAGGAGAATCGTGAATCAATGCACACTGAAATTGTCAATAGCTGCTGACAAGTGAAGATGAGCAGTCAGTACAAAAGTACAAGCAATAAATCAGGCGTCAGGGATTAAGATAAAAATTGCAATAGAAAAATATGATTACCTTGGGAAGTTTCCGCAATACAAAAATGATATAGAATTATAGACAGTTTCGGACGCAACAGTGCCTAATGCCTTGCAAATTGAAAATGCTTTTCACAATAAGAAGCTAAAAAACTAATTAAAGAAAAGTTGCTAAAAAAATAAACAGCACAGTGGAAAAGCACTGGCGGACAGGCCAACTAAAAATACAACTTGACAGCTGTTTGACTTGGCATTTGTGATTTATGACACGAATTTTTGGCAATATAGGTCATTGATGAAGCTTAGCTTATGTAGATTAAATTTGATAGGCCGAATGCTTGTCTTGAAAAAATTACGCATGAGAGCTGTTCTCATCATTGAGCTCTGCTCTGAGCATGAGAACAGTTCTCATCATTGACATCTGCTCTGAGCATGAGAACAGTTCTCATCATTGAGCTCTGCTCTGAGCATGAGAACAGTTCTCATCATTGACATCTGCTCTGAGCATGAGAACAGTTCTCATCATTGAGCTCTGCTCTGAGCATGAGAACAGTTCTCATCATTGAGCTCTGCTCTGAGCATGAGAACAGTTCTCATCATTGAGCTCTACTCAGAGCATGAGAACAGTTCTCATCATTGAGTTCTACTCAGAGCACGAAGATGAGAACAGACCTCCCAAACGGAAAAGAAAGCATTAATAGACAGGAAATGCAAGAATTTCAGCCTTCTTGCATAAAATCAATAAAAGTACAGTCTGATAATTATTTTAGCAGCGACTAGTTAACCGTACAATCTAGTAAGCCAAACCATTCAAAGCCGATGTAGCCGCTTTTTCAAGCTAAGCCGCTGCTTCGGCGGCGGAGGCGGCTTCACTGGGCTGGTTTGCAGCAGGAACGGGCAGTGGCGGTACAGGTGCCCGTCGGTCAGGCAGTTCAGGCAGAAGGCAAAGCCGCACTCGGTCTCCGGCCGGGTGCAACGCCCGATGCGGGTGTCCGGATCGACTCTGGCCGGCCAGCGGCAGCGCGGACACGGGCGCAGGCCCTGATTGTTTACCAGCCGCTTGCTCTCCTCAACGAATGCGTCGAACAAGCGGCCGCCGCCGCCGCTGCTGCCACCGACGCTAGCGGCTTCGCCGGCGTCGGCCTGAAAACTGTCAACTACGGCGACTGGCGGTGCCATCCTCAAAGCACGCCGCGGCGGCTGGCTGGGCCAAGCCGGACTGGATGTCGACGGCGCCGGCGACGTCTCCATGGCAACCGCCGCCGATAACTGCGCGTCACCGAAGGTCCCGCCGGCGCTAGGAACGACAGTTGAAGCGGCCGACAAGCTGCTCCGACGGCTGGCGCCGGCGCCGCTTTCGTTTAGGCTGCGATTTTCTATAGAAGACGTCGACGAGCTGTCCAGCGTGGCTCGGCGATGTTTCCGACGCCGACGGCGATGATGGCGACGGCTAGTCGGGTCTTTGTCGGCTCTGCCGCCAGCCCCGACGTCGCTTCTGGCCGGGCCGCCACGGGTGCCGAATCTGGGGAGTCGGGAGAAAAAGTAATTTAGTTCAAAAAGGAATTCGACGTTCAAGAAAAGGTTCGGAGCCGCCACTTTGGATTGCCAAGATGTTATTGTGCAGTATCCAGGCACCACTATGGGATATCCAGACACCACTATGGGATATCCAGCCACAACTATGGGATATCCAGCAACCACTATGGGATATCCAGGCACCACTATGGGATATCCAGGCACCACTATGGGATATCCAGGCACCACTATGGGATATCCAGACACCACTATGGGATATCCAGCCACAACTATGGGATATCCAGCAACCACTATGGGATATCCAGGCACCACTATGGGATATCCAGGCACCACTATGGGATATCCAGCCACAACTATGGGATATCCAGCAACCACTATGGGATATCCAGGCACCACTATGGGATATCCAGCCACAACTATGGGATATCCAGCAACCACTATGGGATATCCAGGCACCACTATGGGATATCCAGGCACCACTATGGGATATCCAGGCACCACTATGGGATATCCAGGCACCACTATGGGATATCCAGGCACCACTATGGGATATCCAGGCACAACTATGGGATATCCAGCAACCACTATGGGATATCCAGGCACCACTATGGGCTATCCAGTCATCACTATGGGGATGTCTAGACACACCACTATGGGATATCCAGGCACCACTATGGGCTATCCAGTCATCACTATGGGGATGTCTAGGCACACCACTATGGGATATCCAGGCACCACTATGGGCTATCCAGTCATCACTATGGGGATGTCTAGGCACACCACTATGGGATATCCAGTCATCACTATCGGGATTTCTATGTACCACTATCGGATATCCAGTCATCATTATCGGGATGCCTAGGCACCACTATGGGGATATGCAGGCGCCACTGTCTATCCGATATCCAGGCACCACTATATGGGGATATCCAGTCATCACTATGGGGATGTCCAGGCACTACCATAGAATTATCCAGACGGGTTCATGAGAAATGCCCGCAGACGAATTGCCCGTCGAGATTTGCCCGCGAGTGAATTGCCCGCCCAGATTTTTCCCGCCGAGGTTTGCCCGCAATGCTTTTTTCCTGCAGCGCATTTGACCATGCGGCAGATTTTGCCTGCATTGCCTCCCAATGCTAAGTAAGTTGTAATAAAGAGATTTCCACAATCAAAACGTTTCGTTAGTAACTGCATATCAAATGCATATTTTTTGCGGGGGGGGGCAATGCAGTCAGAATCTAGCTGCCAAGCAGTAAAAAAGCATTGCGGGCAAACCTCGGCGGGAAAAATCTCGGCGGGCAATTCGCTCGCGGGCATTTCTCATACTCCCTATCCAGACACCACCATGGTGGTATCGAGGCATCACTAAAGGATAGTCCAGGCTGCAGGCATCACTATAGGATAATTCAGGCATCACTATAGGATAATTCAGGCACCACTATGGGATATCCAGGCACCACTATAAGGACACCTAAACACCAATCGGGAATATAGAGGCGCCAATCGGGAATATAGAGGCGCCAATCGGGAATGTAGAGGCGCCAATCGGGAATATAGAGGCGCCAATCGGGAATATAGAGGCGCCAATCGGGAATGTAGAGGCGCCAATCGGGAATATAGAAGCGCCAATCGGGAATATAGAGGCGCCAATCGGGAAGATAGAGGCGCCAATAGGGAATATAGAGGCGCCAATCGGGAATATAGAGGCGCCAATCGGGAATATAGAGGCGCCAATCGGGAATATAGAGGCGCCAATCGGGAATATAGAGGCGCCAATCGGGAATATAGAGGCGCCAATCGGGAATATAGAGGCGCCAATCGGGAATATAGAGGCGCCAATCGGGAATATAGAGGCGCCAATCGGGAATATAGAGGCGCCAATCGGGAATATAGAGGCGCCAATCGGGAATATAGAGGCGCCAATCGGGAATATAGAGGCGCCAATCGGGAATATAGAGGCGCCAATCGGGAATATAGAGGCGCCAATCGGGAATATAGAGGCGCCAATCGGGAATATAGAGGCGCCAATCGGGAATATAGAGGCGCCAATCTGGAATATAGAGGCGCCAGTGAAAAACATCAAGCAACAAAAAGCCCATTTACAACAGACAGACCTATCAACTAGCTGACGCCATCGGGAGCTGACAAGGCGCATTCGGGCGCAGGTGGCCGCATCAAAGCCGGCCCGCTTGAACAGGCAGTCCAACAGGAATCCGGAGCGGTCGTAGTCGTCCAGCTCAGCCAGGAAGTCCACCTGCTCTACGGCTATCCGGGTGCCAATTAAGCGCGGATTCTTCTGCCGCTGAGCATACCCGATCAGCCGCTTGAGTCCCTGCCTGTGCACCGGAGGCAGCCGGCTCATCATGTCGCGGAAGCAAAGCGACCCAGGTGTGGCGCTGCTAGCGGAGGAAATTTCGTTTTCCATCTCGGTTGCGCCGATGCCGGAGTCGGCAAACAGGCCGCTATCCATCGTCGGGGCGGAGCTGGAGTCGGCGGCGGCGGCGGCGGAGGCAGCAGGGGCGTCAGTGTCCATCTGGGAGTGATGCGCCGTGCACTCCGGCTTCTGAGGCAGAAAATTAGAGAACACAAATAATTAAACTTATTTACTACTAATTTGCACAATGCCTTTTCTACATTAATGCGTCAAGACTGACTCTAACAGACTAGCTATCTATGTTGGCTGTATAAACTGAGGTCTACGCTTTAATGTTTCAATGAACTATGAGTAATGACCAGTGAAAGCTAGAGTCCATCTAGGCTACACTACAAGAAATTTGGCTCTTGGTTGTTTTAGATAGGAATTCTTTCTTTAATTAGCATTTCATAATTTTATGAACATAATTTTTAATAATTTTATTTAAAAAAATAAAATAAAATAGTTAATAATTTTTTGAAAAATAAACTTGAATGTCTACTTTTTAAGTTATTGTTATAGTTATACTGTCAAAACAGTCACATTATATAACTATTTTAATCAGTTGTCCATACATAATTTGCAATTAATATTTAACACTCATAAAAATTAGCTATAGATAAGCTCTGTTGGTTGCATATCTGCCCATTAAGGCAGTGGCATATGCAGTGGCAGTTGGGGCATAACACTGTTACCAAGTTGGGCCATCTTAGTGGAAGATGTTTAGGTAAAAAGCTTTAGTGAATATTTATCAATGTTTTTGTTATGAACATTGAGTACCTAATTTTCAGAGAGGAATAGATTATTAATTTCTAAACATAGATGAAGCTTTAATATGAGCTAATATTCTGGTGAGAATCAGGTCAAATGAAAAATAACTTTATACAATGAGATGCTAGGAGAATAGCAATGTCACTTTTTGTCTTTTTGATTAACAAAAATTAAATTGTTATACACCTTGAATTGCATCATAGTGTTGAAAAAACATTGTGGAAGCAAAGAATAAGACTTGATTAAGACTATGTAACTATTCAAATATATTGTTAACATTGATGGAAACTGATACTGACTAACTAAGCAATTGACTACATAATAACTGCCTTTTCTGACTTGTACTCAATTTGACTTGATATGACTGTTAAATTAAGTGCTATGATTCATATTATTGATTGGATGAGAACTGGCCTAGATATTATAAAGACTAAACTGCTAATGCAACAATGTAGGTTTGAATTTTTATAGTGTAAATTATTGTCTTGAATCATTTTTAAAGGTAAAAAGTATGAACTATAAAATAGAAAGACAATAAAATATTAGAAGTCAAACAAAAAAACTTCATATAAACCTTAAATAAAGCAATTAAAAGCACAATACATAAAAATAGTATTTTTGTCAAACATAAAAAAGCATCATTTTAATCTTTAAAGATTAAAGCAATCTCCTAAGCTGCTATAGATTCTATTCAGTTTTATCATTAAGGTCATAAAGTTAGGGTCTCTAATATACTTTTTTGAGTGCACACCTATACTCTTAAATGTAGGCTTTTGTTGCAATAATAAATGACCTTTAATGGTTGATTTTTTTCTTTTTTTGCTTATAATACTTGTAGCATAGAATGAATATATACAAAAATTTCTTTAAATGCTTTATTACAAACTAAGAAACTGGAAAGCTTAAAATTTATGCTTAAAAACTTTTCATTGTTCTTTGTTCAAACTGTACTAACTTTTCTGTATGATTTTAGATAGTGCATGCTAGGTATACATGCATATTACTTTCTTAGGAATAATGCATGCCAATTATGCACATTTAACTTTTGATCTGCAAGGCAAATACACACCCAAATTTTCAGGTATATACTTTATGATCTGGAGTGTGGTAGGCAATAGCTATAGTTGCTTTTAAATAAACATTCTGTTAGCATATTGTACATTATATATCATACACTTTTTCTACAAATATTAGTGTTATACAAACAGTATAAACAAACAATATGTTTATACTTGAATTTTTTAAATAACTAAGCTTCATATACTATTTAGTTCATTTATTTAATCAAGATCAAATGTTAGTCTAAGATCATTCAAACTCACTCACAATCACTACCTATCCCTCTTTTACCATATACCAGTTCACTAGGCCTATAATCTATACCAAAACTTTTTTGCTAGAGGAAGTGCTTATCCCTATGTCCCATGCTGATAATTACAATTTTATTCACATGGAAATGTGTTGATAATTTTCAGCTTATCCTCATGGCAGCTTATTGAAGTATTAAATTACAGTCTTGAAGTCTCGCAAAGCTAATTTAATTTACTTAAACTTTAAGTATTACACACATTCATTGCATTGCTTACATCAACTAATGAAAAATATGGTAGTCACACCATTAGTCAAATGAACTACAAGGTAGACATCCTTCTTAGTGGTGGTCAAATGAAGTTGACAAAAGATATATTAAAAAACCATAGTCAATAAATTACTCACATGCTATGTTTGCTTTTATTTGTAGACTTTTATTCTAGTTTGTTTAATTTTGTTTCTTGAAGTTCTGTCATCAGAACTGGCACAAAAAGAAAGTACAAAAAAGAAAATGATCTTTACTTAAAAACCCTATAAAAAGGAGCTGGCAAATGCTTGCTTGGTAGTATAGACATAGCAAAATGGAAAATGTGCTTAAAATTACCTAGAACGGCTAGTATAAAATGTGTACAAACCACCAAACATAAGTGTAGTACAAAAATTTCAAAACTTTTAATAGCTTTTCCTTTGGCAAAAATTTTGCTACAATTTTGCTACCAATTAATAGTCCATGTTAGCTGCCCTTTATAACATTGTTTGTGGCTTTTTATTACTTTAAAACAAATAATTTATGTGCATTATTGTTGTCATTCATATTTTAATTTAGTTTTCACTATTTATTGTACTTTTTAAAAAATAATTTTTGCTTATGTTACAGAAAGTATTAATTTTTAAACCTAAGCTGAAAAGTAATTGTTATAAATTATAAAAAATTATAAAAAAAGAAAATAGACAATAGATTATATAGGCCTAGCTCTGTGACTTAAGACTATAATGCTATTGCTGCTACTAATTTCTGAAACAGACTTAAGCTTTTTAAAAGTAAAACTTCTGTTTGGATTTCTTTTGGAAGTTTAAAAATAGCTTGTGCATTTGTTTAAAGAAGCCTATGCCTTATTGCTTAATGCTACGAGTATATGGGGGTTTTGAGTTAAGTCAATATTAGGTTAGGCCTAACTTTACCTAAACAGAAGTAAACATGCATATACCTAAAGTCCTATTTTTTTCAATGGTAATAAAAATCTTGTAAGATCTTTTTTGTTATCATTGGACCTTAGAGTTGATTCCCTAAATAAATTCATTTTTTACATAGATACATGATTCATTTTGATTGATTTTAATGGTCTAGCTTAGCTTAGGCCTGCTATAGTTTTTAGGCTATTGCATTTTTATAGCAATCAGATACAAAGATAGATAGGCCTAATTAAGAAAGCTTAGATTAGAGTTAGCTCGTATTAGAGGTTAAAAACCCAAAAAGTTTGTTCTATTTTTATATTTTTATAAACTAATTTAATGACTTATGACTATTTTATATATGCTTGAGAAATATATTAAATTTATTATTGGGAAAATATTAATAGATATAAACAATCCCTTGTTATGCCTATAGCTTTAGAAAACGAGTGTATAAAGTAAAATTATTAAAATTAAATAAGTCTAGTTTAATAGAAAAATAAAAACATTTTATTTTTTTCCTTCAAATATCAAACTATCTTTAGTTATATCTGCTAATAAGCTTAAGTTTATTTGTCTAAAATAAATTTAACCTTTTAATATTTGGTTTTATTGTCCTAAAAACATTTTAATTCCTTTATCTAGCCCTATAGTAACTATATATGATTAATATTTTTAAATTTCATACTTCAAAGTTTTTTAACTTGAACACAATTTTTTCTTTCTACAGATATTTATCAAAGAACTAACATCTTGACCATATAACAACTTGCAGCTAATAATATATGTATGCAATTTAATTTGGAATGTAGTCATAGGCTTGTGTTTGAACTTTGTGATATACTTATATTTTTGGTAAGTTCATTATTTATTCATTTTAAACAAAATAAAATAGATCAATTAAATATTTGCTATGCTATTAATTTTTTTATCAAAATTTACCTATACTCTAGGATGGAATTCTTGCACAAAAGTTGTTATACGTTTGTGCACACTTGTCAAATTCATGCGCACTTGCACACTGAAAAGAAGCCTACTTATGCACTTTTAAAGAAGGTATGTGCGCGCTCCATTATTGTATGCACTTGCGTAAGAAGCTGTTTGCCAAAGAATCACAGACAGGATTTGACTTGTACATGCATTCAACATGGTTATGAGCCATGTGGTGTATGCGGGCTCAAGTTCTCCTACTTTTCATAGTCTGGAAGATTGTTTTTACGCCGGAAAATTTCAAAACAAAAGTAAAACAAAGAATAATAGTTTTTAGCAAAAACAGTTTCTTTGAAGTTTAGTAAAACTCTAATAATTTTTAAGAATATTTTCTCTAAAAAATATAGTGTTCAAGCTACTTTACACTTAAAGTACAACTTTTTAATTTATGTCGGCGTAGAATTGCAAAACTAGAAATTTCATTTTTTGCTACATAGGGCCATGATCTGCATTATGACTTATTTTTACAGCTGGCATGTGGCTCCAAATTTTTTGTGCTGACTCCAAAAACGTGCGCGCACATTTTCTTACCCTCAAGCAAGAATTCCATCCTGGCCTATACTATTTTAGATGCAATTTGCCAGTCAAGACTAAAGACAACTGAAAGCAAAGAAAAATCATAAAAATGTCTAAAGTTGATGAAGAATAAAGGTAGTATTAGTAAAAGAAAATAGTCCCTTTGGCTGATCTTCTGGCTAGGCCTAGGCTTCCTGATGTAGCCATTATATCAAGTGACAGCAAGACCAGTGCTATTATTTTTCTAGCAAAATGTCAAGTTACTAGGGCCTATTTTGCTAGCAAAATGAGACCTCATTTTTTCATAAGGAAATAAACAAATTCTTTTACTCATTTTTCCACACATCCAGTTCTGTAGTGTTTGGCACAAGGCTAGAAAGTGAACACTTCCTTTTTAATAATTGATCTCCATCAATAGACAGTATCACTGCTAGTGCTAGATATGATGACAACAAGACCAAGAAAGTATATACGACTATGAAGTAAGTGAGAGCTCTACATGTATAAGAGTAATAACATGTAGATGGAGCAAGGTAAGCATAAAGTTTCTATAAAATTTCTATCAGGCCCTATCAAAATGACCTTTTACCAAATTACTAGGCCTAGCATAGTTACCTTTATTGCCTGCCCCCTTTGGCAGAAACCTAAAAATGAAAAGGACTAAACAAATTTTAGCAAAATATGGAATCATCCTTTTATGCTTTAGGCCTATCCCTTTTGGGATCTTTACCCTCTAGTCTAGTCTTACGATTACGAGTATGAAGTCAAGATTTAAACTTAAACTTGAAGCTGAAGCCAAATTCATGCCATGGTTTGCACCCTATTTTATTCATTTGTAATTCTCTAACCATGTAAACAATATAGGGGCCTAGTTAGTAGTGCAAAGACAAATCGACATGATCGTAGCTTCTTCAATTCTTTGTCCGTCCGTCTGTCTCCATTATAATTATAATAATCACCGCGGGTGTATTTCTTTCATCAGCTGAATCATTTAATTTTTGTACTAAATTTAACAAAAATTGCAAGAAACATAATCAATGACGAAGCTATTAGTCACACAGCATGAACTTTTAAGCAAAAGTAAATATGGTAATATTTACACAGGCTTGTTGAAGCGCACTGCTTTACAATTTCATCATAAGCATATGAAGGCCTTTTCCAAGGACTATATATAACGTGAGTAGGCCTTGGCATTTAAAACTGATGATTTCTGATGAGAATCAGGATCAAACTGGAAAAATAAAGGCATCGAAAAATTAGTATACTGCCGCTAATCTTTATGATCGAGCTTTGCGCTAAGAGTTATTTCCGTCCTTCATTCGTTTCATTCCGATTCAAAAGTAATTATAAATTGAGCAATACATCTGTACATGTAGTTATACAATTGAACAACATGTACCATGGATAGATCCGAGCTATGTGTTTATGTGATATGTACATGCATTTGTAGCTAGGCTGACCACAAAAATGTAATGTACTTGCAGAATTTATATTCAAGGCACTAGATATAAACTCAAGCGGTCGATTTGGCTGTAGATAAAAAATAAAGCAGTACATGTACACTTGATGCATTTCGTTCAATATAGGCCCTCGAATTCTATATTTAAATATATCGCGTTCCTACAAAAGCCTTCACCAGCTCAACCACTCTCATCAATTTGAATCTCAATTAGATAGACCTGCTGCCGCTAATTAGACTCTATCATCTGCCCTCTCCCCTTATATTCGTAGGGCTCGTTTTGCAGCTGCATCTCATATCACACTTTAACTACGTACCATACAAGCATGTGCAAAGTGCTGGTTGCGAGCCTCCAAGGGTCAGGAGTGGAGAAAGCTTACATAAGCTAAACTCGCAGGTTGAAGAGAACGTAAAAAAACCATGCCAAGTTAAAAATTGGCAGAAGCAAGGCAAGCGTGTCCGAGAGCGATTTAATTAATGCATTGTTTGCATTTTCAGCGCAAGCCCAGCAGGGCGGATTGGTTTGCCAATGGCTGAGTGAGAGCTGGCCCTGAGGACTGCGTGGGCCAGTAGAAGCCGAGGAGGGCGAGCCGCCAGGTCCTCAGAGTGCACAATAAAGAATTGAAGCTGTCCCAGCTGCGTGCGGTTCGCTCGCCATCAGCTGAAAGTGAACGCAAACTAATACCACACTGAGAGGAAGCTGTTAAAAATAACCAAGGACCCTGTGAGTCTGGCCACACAAGAAGCGCACTTGTGAGCCTCATCGAGGCAAGAGTGTTATACCTTATACCACTTCCCAGCTTTTCAACACTAGCTGTAGGCATATACGGCATACACAGAGCTCAGAGATTCGAACTGGAATCAAAGACTCTCAGCACAAACAGAACAGTGCTGCATGGCCTCAAAGTGATTGGTTCTGGGGCTATTTGAGACTTTCTACATCGAAACGACGATGATTGAGGCAGCCGCTTTAACAGTGGGTGTTCATCAGCTCGAGCTGGACGTGCCGATGCTCCCGACGACCACTTCGTCCGCTGTGGCCCCGACGGCAGCGACCTCGACTGTCGACAGCGGCCTCACCATCGCCAGCGTTGTTGGCGTTGTCGGAGGAGGCTTCCAGGCTAGCGGCAGCAGAAAAGCTCAGCAGCTGAGCAGGCGGCTGCAGGGGCGACCGACAGGCAGCGACGTCAGCGCAACCAACGGATTGAGGTGAGCCGCGTTCTGTAAGCGCAAACTAATACCGCACTGAGAGGAAGCTGTTACAAATAAACAAATCTCGGTAACCATAGCAACTCAAGTTGCATTAACCCAACAGAGCAACAACACATCCCAGATCAGACCTGGAAAATTCAATCCAGGAATTAATGAAAATTATAAAAAAATTGCCTGGCTGAGCTGTCGCCTTTCCTCATGATAGAAGAAAAATTGAATTGGATTTAAAAAAATGAATTTCACTGATGGCGAGGCTGCACAGAATACTGAGGCCCAGAGAGGAAAACGGGAAGAAAACTTCAAAGTGGATTCCGCGACAAAAGTGCAGATTCTTTAATTTGTCATAAAATTCAATTTTATTGGCAGCTCGTCAAGCAGAGCAGTTCAAAGTTTTATTGCATCGGGCCGCGCTGCTAATGGATTTGAGTATTTTATTGAAATTGAGGGCCAGCAGGCACGTGGAGTGAATAAAAAATGGCGATTAAACGCGAGCGGTCCACTGACAGTCATAAACGCATGGGGGGACGCCAGACTAGCACCTTAGCGAGCGATTATTGAATTATGGATTGGGATGGGATGGGATGAGATGGATGGGATGGGATGGGGTATGGAATGGGATTGGATGGGATGGAATGGGATGGAATGGGATGGAATGGGATGGAATGGGATGGAATGGGATGGGATGGGGTATGAGGGGATGGGATGGGATTGGATAGGATGGGATGAGATGGGATGGGATGGGATGGGATAGGATGGGATGGGATGGGATAGGATGGGATGTGAAATCGGCTGGGATGGGATGGGTTAGGATGAGATGGGATGGAATGAGATGGGGTGAGATTGGGATATGAACCGAGCAGGTTCACTTTGCTGGTATGGGATACCTGTAAGGCACATGTAGCAGCTCAATAAAAATGAAGGATGCCAGCATTGCACCAGCTTTACAGAGTGCCCTTGGATGCTCTGCGCAATGGTAGCGCCTGTGCCGTTGGCTGCGTTACCTGCTCTAGCTGTCTAAAGTCATGGTTAAAATACTTTTCTTACAGGAAAGCTCGAAAACTAGAGATTAACCCCGTTCATTCGAATCACCCACAGCCCACGGGCGTCAAGCTTGGGAGCAGCAGCGGCGTCGGCAGCCCCAACAGTTCGAGGCGGAGTCGGCGCAGTCGGCAGCGGCGCGAGCCGGGTGCGGCCGCTTGGTCAGTGGAACCGCCGCTGGTCGCAACTCGCAGGTCAGTCGCACCAAACCAACGAAGTCGGAAACCTGATCGGTGGCGGCGGCGGTGGCGGCGGCCGACTGACGGCCCGATTGGAGGAGGCTGCGACATCCGGGCGAATGTCCGGCAGGCAGACTTTGGCGCCGCTGCCGTTCGGGCTGGTGCAGCGGAGGCCGAAAACTTCCGCCGGAACGGCGCTGCCTGCGGCAACTGCTCCGGCCGCGGACGCTGCCGAAGATGCAAAGAAGCAGCTGCAGCAGCGGCGACAACAGTCGAGCGATGGAGAGGCATCCAACACGGCAGCGACGACCAGCCAGACTCAGCGGAGTCCCAACACCAATGGGGAGCAGGTCTGTACAGTTTACAGAGGCACTCGCGAATCGTCATTTAAAAATACGTGTACCTGTGTAACTCCTCTTTTGGGGAAGCTGAAACTGAAAGCGTTGGAACTGAGATCTTTGGAACTGAGATCCCTGGAACTGAGATCCTTGAAACCGAGATCCTTGGAACTAAGATCCTTGGAACTGAGATCCTTGGAACTGAGATCCTTGGAACTGAGATCCCTGGAACTGAGATCCTTGAAACCGAGATCCTTGGAACTAAGATCCTTGGAACTGAGATCCTTGGAACTGAGATCCCTGGAACTGAGATCCTTGAAACCGAGATCCTTGGAACTGAGATCCTTGGAACTGAGATCCCTGGAACTGAGATCCTTGGAACTGAGATCCTTGGAACTGAGATCAGTAGTATAGAAAAAGACGCTTCTAGACCCAGAGCACTTTTTTAATGACCGTTTTAAGGGTCTAGAGGGGGGACACGGGGGGTAAATAAAAAAACACATCTAAACACCATTAACACATCTAATCACCCATAATCACCCCTAACAATAAAAATCATTCCCAACACTTCCAAACACTCCCCAACACCCCCTCGCGTCCCCCCTCTTAAGACCTTACAAACGGCCATTAAAATAAGGTCTGATCTGTAAGCGTCTTTTTCTATACTACTACTCTATAACCCCTTGCCCGCGCCGCAGGCGCGAAGGGTCTTTTTCTGTTACTAAAAATGACCCGAGTTTACACCTTTTCTGTTAGTGATACTTTTGAGACTGTTGCTAAAAATGCAGAGATAATAAAACAACATATTTTGAATGGAATAATTGATGAAGTTTATTTAAAATATGACGACAAGCATGACCTAAAGCTTTATCCATTAGAGCTAGATGAGATGTATGATTTAGAACAAGAGGGTGAGTTAATATTTCAACTTGGAGATTATTTAAATTCGGATGATTGGGAGGTTAGATCAACAGATTCCGAATCAACAAATAGTTCATATGAAACCAGTGATTCAGAGAATGAAAGTGAAATTTTTATGTGAAAAAAATATTTAAAAAATGAACTATTATTCTATAACAGAAACGACGTTTATTATGAAAAATATATATAAAAAAATGAAGGTAAATCGAACCCATGGTTCGCGTGCTTTGCACGATTATTCCTACATCGGAAATGTTCCAATTAATGAACTTAATGAAAATTTAAGTTTGATAACAGTTGAACAAATGTCAATAATAATATTAGTAACAATAATAGTAATAATATTGTTTTTGTTTGTAATAAAAAATTTACTACCATGTTGTCTTAAGTAACTGTTCGAACTTAGTTCGCTGATATTAGTTGGTTCTCATAAAACGAACCCAATATTTCTTCACCGTCCTTATCAGCAATTATATAGGTTGTAGGATTGGTATTTAAAACTTTACTGATAGTAAATTTCTCACTTATCTTCCAATATCCTTTTCTTCCTTTTTCAAACTTATCTTTCCATTTATAGATATAAACAGAATCACCAACCTTAAAAGATTTCTTTTTATTTTTTTCAAATTTTCCAAAAGTAACTTTAACGTTTTCAGGATTGTTATAAGCTTGTTGAGGAGTCATCTTTATCGCCGAATGATATGAATTGTTATAATCTTTCACTACGTCTGGTAATATTTTTACCCATTTTTGGTTACCATTAAGACTAAACTGAAACCACAATTTCTTACCTAAAGTTCGATTAAATCTTTCTATTAATGCGTTTTTGCTTTCTCCATAAATAGAATAAATTTTATTAATATACTCCCCATTCGCGTCTTTTTTCCTTTCTTGTCCTTTTTCAAAATGATATAATTTATACATATGAGGATTGTAAAATTCTTTTCCTTCGTCAACACACAAACGATCGCTTTTTTCTCCAAGACTTCTAAAAGCAGCAGCAACATCCTCTCCTTTTTTGGATTTCAAAGGAACAGCCCACGCGTATCGAGTAAAACCATCTAATATGGTTAAGATATATTTATATCCTCTTTCGTTCGGCATCGACATTAAATCAGCATACCAAATTTCATTCTTTTTGAAGTTCATGATTTTTCTATAAAATTTCGGTTTTCGATATTCTTTATGAAGAATCTTTGCCTCATCAGAACTTAACCCACCACCACTTAACAACAAACACTCAACACAATTATTTCCATGTTGATTATAATTAATTCCCAAACCAAATTTAACTTTAGACTGCAAGATCTTTTTAACCATCCACCTAGTTAATTTTTGACCTACCGATAATCCCTGCAAGTTATCTAATCCTTGAATCATTTTTTGATCGGCTTCATGTTTTAATCTTAATGCTTCCTCGGGTGTGTTCTTATCAGCATCTCTGTATGCTAAGTCATGATAGTATGCTAACCAATCAATTCCATTTATGGGAATTGAATCGGCTTTTGGGGTGTCATCAGGATTTAATCTCAAATCTAAGCGAGTGCCGGGTAGTTTACCCTCAATCTTTCGAAAGAGGCTGGAGCACACCTTAAGCGGCGATAATTACCGCCCATCTCCGTCTGCTCTCTGAACCTTCTCCTTATATTTAAAATACTTAGGAGCTTGGCTGCGCATTGCCACCGTGTCTTCAAGCTTGTTACCATCGAACCATAGGTTCGCGTGCAAAGCACGATTGGGAAGAGGAGTTACCTCTGTTCCTTCAAAAGATTTCTCAATTGAAGTGGTACTTGAAGCTGTATGATGGGTTTCACGCAATTTGGAGATGTCGCCACAAATAGTGACTAGCAAGGACATTGCCTTCCTCACTCAGGCCACGGGTTAACCTGTGAAGTTCATTGATGGTAGGTGTAGTTCCCCTGTATATTTACCAGTAGTAAAGATTGGTGGTAAGCTTGTTAATCCTTTTTGAACATCTAACAATCCTCCTTCAAACACTATTTGGTTCATTTTTAATAGCCTTAAAAATACATGAAAGCACCAATTGTTTTGCAAACTCTTCAATGGTTGGTTGTTTAACTTTTTTATAGTTATTATCTACGCTAGTTAAGTATCTTTTATTTGTCCAATGTTCAGACTTTTTCATCTGATCTTCATCTTTGTAACTAAACGAAGAAGCGGGAATGAAATGATCAATATCTAAATTTCCAGTATAATCTTTTGAAACATAATATTTTCTTGTGAAATTTAACCAATCAAAAAAGAATTCTTTTGTGCAATCAAGATATGAGATATAGTCCTTGTCATTAAAATTTTTCAACGCCCAATTTATTCTATTTCTAATTAAAACAATATGTTTGTAATTATCATCATTGTGATACTTGTTTTTTCTATATTCATTAAATTTATCTTTATTGTTTTTCATCCAAATAGTAGATGAGGTATTATGACAAGATCGACAATCATTTCTAAATTTTTTTGAATCATTTCTCCAAAAATAAAATTCTTTCGTCATTGGTTTTTCTTGTTTACACTTAATACAAATCTTTTTAGGTTCCATTTTATAAAAAATAAATTTAACAATTAATTAAACTCCAGTATGTCCAGCAGCTTTCGCAGCAGCTAAAACAAGTTTTCGCGGTGTTTTAAATCCTTCTCCAACAGCTGGTTTGTTATTTATAGAATTAACAATCCTTTTATACAAGCTGGTATTTTTAGCAGCTCTTACTCCCAACTCATCATAAAAAATTTTTGCACTTACTAATTCATCCCTAGTATATAATTCAGGGTTAAATTTTACCCTAGGGTTCATAACAATATTATATGCTCCGCCCAATTCTCTATATAGTTCATTTCGATTTTTATCAACTCCACCAATTCGATAATTATTATTACCTAAATCTGTCACAGCAATACTAGTTGGTGCAGCTCTCGGATATTCATCAACTCCACCCCTTTCTGCAGCCCTAATCTCTGCAACTCTCAATTGAGCTTGATCAACATCATAAGCTGGCGGCTCATCCAAAATTTCATCCTCTTTTGGCTCCGTATTTTTAGCAATTTTTTCCAGAAGATCTTTATCTGTTTTTTCTAGTTCACTAATTTTCCCAGTAATAGGATTAACAAAAGGAGCAGCAAATCTTTCACCCGCTAATTGTATTCCTAACTTTCTTTTTTGTAAATTTCTAACAAAATCAGAATATCTTTGCTTCTCTTTATAAATCGCTAACTCTCCATCAACGTCCATAAATTGACTCATTTTTTAACATAAAAAACTTTTTTAACTTAAAAAAATGGCTGAAACAAAAACTATGTGGAGTGATAAATTTCATTTCAAAAAGCACCGACAGTATATTAATGAGGTCAGAGCAAGAGATTTAAATTATACCCTACCAACAAGTGATAATTCAAATAACTTTACTACTGGAACGGTAACTTTTGACATCGGCGCAACCAACACTATATTGGATATGAAAAATGCGTTTTTCCGCGTTAGATGGTTGTATACTAGAAATGATGGAACTGCTCTTGCAGCCGGAGATATCGCAGATCGATCCGGAATAATAATAGAAAATGATTGGTTTTATAAATGTTTTTCCCAAGCTCAACTAACTGTTAATGGTGCTGAGGTTGAGACATCATCAAACCCCGCAGAGATTAATGGAGTTTTGAAACATTTAAATTATACTTATTTATCAAAACAAGTTGGTGATAATGTTGGGTGGATGCCGGATAAAGGTAACGGTCAAGCAGTAGTTTTCCCTAATGTACAAAACGCAGCTGGTGCAGATACTGCAGCTCTAATTGCTTACCTTAATACAAACATAGTTCCAGTTGTAACCACTATGACTAATACAAAAGATATTAATACTGGTTTTATAGATCGTCAGAATAAATTCCCAGTCGTGGTTTTAACCACAGCAACAGCATATGAGCAGGACTTTTCAATCTTCCCGCTATTTGGGTTCTTCTCACCAAATCGGGTATGGAAAGGATTAAAATTTGGGATACAGTTGCAAATATCTGGTGGATATCAGCCTAGGATACTTTATGGAACCTCAATTTCAACCGATATAGCAGTTCGTATAGATTCAATTCAATTAGTCGTACCAACTATTGAGGTAACAGCCCCACTTTTAAAACACATCGATAATCAGTTAACGCATGATCAGGAAATATTTTATTTGAATCGTCGACATTTTATGCGAACCATTAATAACAATCAGGATTCATTCCAGTGGCAAATACTGACATCAAAACGTCGGGTGAGATATATTTTTGTTTGGTTTAAAATAACAAACAGAAGGAGTAAAAGAGCAAATGGGGATTTATATTGGCTTCAATCGGGTGACATAGCAGCACAAGCAGCTACCGCAACAGACAACGCAGTTGCTGCAATTAACGAGTTTAATGTTCAGAATATCCGCCTGCAGGTTGATGATCAATATTATCCGGTTAAAGACCCCCTAAATTTAAATATAGCAAATATAATGTTAATGATTTTATAAAATATTATCAAGATTATGCCAAAAATGAAGCATATGCCGTCCCTCAGTACACACCCACAGAGTTTCTAAACATTCATCCAGTGGTTGTTTATGATCTAACGGCACAGAAAGAAAACGTAGCCAATATTGGACTTAATTATATGTTAGAGATTAATAAAACCGGTAATCAGGCACTTGACGCCCACGTATTGTTTCTAGAGGAATATATGTCAATTGCTAAAGCTGATGGCACGATTGTTCGGGACGCGCCGCTGTAAAATGAGTGCAGGTCTCCGACCGTCGCGCCTATTTAAATTATTTCTTTAAAAATGGTAAAGGCAAAACACGATAAGATATTTCCAAATGATCCTTTTCTTTGTTTAGTAATTGGTGGGTCGGGTAAAGGAAAAACACACTTTGTTTATGACCTGATAACAACCGATGGAATGCTAGACTATAATAATTTAATAATTTATACTAACAAACCTAGAATAAAATATTATGAATTTCTTAAACATGGATTAAAAAACAAATTAAAAAAAGATGTCTTGTTTAGAATGTTAAGAGCATATGAGCAATATGAGGATGATGACGAACCGCGATTTAATCTAGCAGACATTGAGGATTTATGTAAAACAATGGCACAACAGCCAGAAAACATCACCGATCGCCCCGAAGGGTCGCGGACTTCGTCCGATCGAGCTCCAACTGTTAGAGTATCAACCCGATTAGCCTATGATCAAATTCCAAAACATGATAAAACACTAATTATTTTTTGATGATTGTATTAATGACGGGGATCAAGAATTACAAAAGGAAATTTTTGTTAGTGGTAGAGGAGATGGAATCGGAGCTTTTTATCTAACACAGTCCTTTAGAGAATTAGAATCGATTATAAAAAAGAATGCAAGTTGTTGTGTAATGTTTGATTTAGATAATTATGATTTACAAAATATACACGCTAGATTTAATCCCGGGTTGGATGCAAAACCATTTAAAAGTATGTGTAAAAAAATTTGGGATGATAGCCAATACAAACATATTTATATCAATCCGAGGTTAGAAAGGAAACATAGAATTTTAACAAATTTGATAAAAGAAGATAATGAGGAAGAAGAGGATCGTGCATAGCACGCGTACCTTCGTACGATCGCCCCATAGGGTCGCGAACTTCGTTCGATCGTGCATAGCATGCGGACTTCGTCCGATTAATTTCCCACTATAAAAATGACTACAAATTTAAATACTATAAAACAATTGGTAGATCGAACTAATTCAAAATTTAGTACAACATTACAGTTTATAATGACAACCAGCGAGCAACGGATTCAATTGCGCGATCCATTACAACTTGATCAAAGCCTAAGTTATCAAATAGGTTTAATACTATTTTCGGTTTTCAACATGCCTCAATTAATTAATGCAACAAATAATCAATTTAGATATTCTAAAGATTCCGGAGCCAATTGGACAACATTTAGCGTTAACCCAGGAGCGTATAGCTATACTGATTTGAATGCTTATATAGAAGGAGAATTAACAACTAATGGTGATTGGGTAGCAGGAGCAATTGTTATAGGTGTTGATTTACCGTCTGGCAGATTCACACTATCACTAGGATCCGGATATCAGGTTGATTTCACAATTGCAAATTCACTCAGAACCATACTTGGATTTAATTCCCGAATAGTTACCACATCAAGCACCGGTGATACAGTTGGAAATATAGAGGGTGGAGTAAATACAATTAATATAACAACCGACATTTCAAACGGTGGTTATATAACAGACGATAACGGAGTTTTGGTTCAACGTGGAATTATTTATTCAATCCCATTTCTTGCTGTTCCAATTGGAGAGAAAATGATTGTATCACCTCAAACCCCAATATATTACCCATTAAATCAATATAATGTTCAATCAATTTATATTAGGATTGTAGATGAAAGCGATAGATTAATAAGTTTTGGTGGGCAGTCAATAACAGTATTTTACGTATAAAACAGGTTTAGTACTGTAAAAATGGGTAATCGAACAACATGTTCGCGTGCAAAGCACGATAATAATAATAATTTAATAAAAAAACAATCAGAAAAAGTTAAAAAAGCTGAAGATAATTACGAACTAGAACTAGCAAAATTAAGGCAGTTACAAGCTGATAAAATAAGAAAGGAATTGTTAAAACCCACACCTACGAAACTAACTAAAACCAAGAGTTTTTCAGGAACATAAAATGACCATGACGTGGGATGATTTTAAACAAAGATATGGAACAGACACAACAAGCAATATCGAATTAACAAATTGGGCGAGGCAGTTAAAAATAAAACCATTTAGATGTGTTATGCGAGATGAGATAAAAGACTTACCACAATATGGATCTTTCATTGTTAATATTGAAACAACAAAAGAAAATGGTGTTCATTGGTCAGCAGTTTATTCAAAACCAAAACTTGTTTATTTTTTTGATTCATACGCGCTTCCTCCGTTACAGGAAATAAAAGACAAATTTAATCATACTAAAAATCGTTTATGTGGAGATCATCACGAACAGTTTCAAACCTTTGATAAAAGTTATTGCGGACAAGCGCGTTATATTTTTTATATCGACTTTCGAATGAAGCTCGTGTAAACCACAAAGTATTTAAGACTATCATGCAAAGCATGCGAACCTAAGGTTCGATTTTAGACTCTATAAAATAGACAGTAAAAAATGTTATTTTCTGGAACACCCTCATGGAACGGAACAACAAGTACTGGTGGTGGTACTCTGGTGGAATAAGTGTTACATTCGGAGATAATCGATATATTAATGAAGATGAAGGTTATAAAAAAAGTGAAGTTGATACTAAACTAAATTTGAAACGAAATGTTGCAGATTCCTATACCAAAACTGAAATCGATACTTCATTAAATCTTAAAAGAGATATTAGCGATTCATATACAAAACAGAGGTTGACACTGGTTAAATTTAAAAAGAGATATAACTGATTCTTATTCTCGAACTGATTCTGATTCGCGTTATGTTCAAGCCACCGCAACCGGAACTTTAGATATGGATAACAATCGAATTATAAATGTTGCAATTACAACGAATAACTCGGTAGTTGATAAGAACTATGTCGATAATCAGGTTGGTAGTCGTAACGGCAATATCAATATGAATAATTTTAAATTAACAAATTTATTATTTGGAACAGAGGCCACAGACTCGGTCAATTTAGGGCAGGTCAACGCTCGAGCTAATGTAACCGACGCCGATATTTTTGCCACGCCGCTTACATCAAATACTTCAAATCCAGATGTTGTTCTTACAGCATCCGAAAATACCAACGATGCTTTTCGAGTTGGAGATGGAAGCCTTGCGACACAATGGTCACCAAATACCGGAACCACAACCAATATGGAAATTCAATTTGAATTTTTAGGTTATAATCGAAGAATAAATGAATTAAGAATTACAGGCAGCGCAACTATTGATATTCCATCGGGATGGTCGGTTCGTGCAAAAATGTTGCTACCGATGCATGGACGGTATTACGAACGTCGGGATCACCAATTCAAGCAACTTCATTTGCGTTAACTAATTTAACGGTTAATTTTTGGAAATATTATAGCGTTTTATTCCCAAC